>RCUC01135347.1:0-49642 GCA_003697995.1 Taxidea taxus jeffersonii
ACAGACTAGCCAAAAGGACGAAGCTAAGAAGGGGTGCATCAGATACCTGTAACAATAGCAAATGGAGATTAAGGAATACTGAGATGATTTCCACTTTCCCAGGCCCAAATTGGCCTGTGAGCACACTACCAACATGCTGAAAAGAAAAGGCAAGGAAGGGTCTGCTTGGCACAGAATCAAAATGTGCACAGGTGTGAGCCCATTGTGGTCACCTCAGCTTTGAACATCAGCCAAGCAGAAGGCGGCTGTGGGAGAAACCGTTACCTCCCAGCCTGGTGCGAGACGTCCTGACTGGTCACACCAAAGAGTTGGGCTCTGAGATGCTCCACACCTAGCACTCTCCCCCATCCCAATTGTCTTCAGATAAAATTAGCTTGCAATGGGCATGACAGGCAAAGATAGAAGGGCTCCCATAGGCAACTAACAAGCATGAGCAGTAAAGAAGGGGAGCTGTCCTCTGGCTCCTTGGGTAAAAGTAGGAGAGAATAAGGACCAATGAGTTGTTTGTATGAATCAGTGTTTGTCCTCCTCATATATATACCCCAATGCCCTCATCACCTAGCAATGCCTGCTCTGCCAGTGCCACCACTCACAGCATCCCATGCCAAGCCACTCCCTTCCCCAGCTAGCAGCAGCCTTCCTTGGTATACTTTCCATGACTACCCCTGCTCTCTGGCCTACAGAACACTGTGCAGGCTGCAACCTCCCATTTGGCATTTCAATAGTTCTTTGTGGGACTATTACTCGAACAAGGTATTATTTTAGGTGATGGGGAGATAGGAATGAGCAAAACAAACCAAGCTCCTATCCCCAAAGTGTCTATGGTATTTATGGAGGTATTTCCTAAGGGAAACCTTCTGCTAATCTGCATCCTCGGCATTGACCACCATGGAACCTAGAATACAGCAGGTGCCCAATAAATGCTGGTTGTACTGCACTGAACCACATCTGAGCTTCAGCTTAATTACCTCCTTGTAACTCTGTGTCAGCTGCACACAGTACCACAGGCATGGTACGCAAAGAGACCGCGAGGCCCCAGGCACTGTGTGAGGGACATTCCAGCTGGGCGTCTGGGGCTCAGGCAGTGCCAACCCATCCACCATTTCAAACACACTCAAAGGAAAGCTTTATATACAAACAGGCCAGAGGACAAAAGGCCAGGGTCTGAGTTGGACTACCTTGAGTCCACCTCGTTTGGGGCTCTGGGTGATTTTAGCAGTTACTTAACCCCTTTGAGTTGTTTCCTCATTTGTAAAATAGAAGCAGGGATGGAACTTCCCTTATAGAATTATTGTATATTTAATGAGCAAACATACACAGAACACTGGTCTCTAATGAATGGTACACATATAAGAGTTGCTACAGTGATTACAACCCACCATACCAGATTGAAAAACCATGTCTTCAAAGAATATTCTCCACCCACCTTTTTCCAGTTTTCATCTGACCTAATTGGGCAAAAGTTGGCATTTTATCTCATAGCTCCTCAGTTGATTTGTCTTGCTTTTTTTAAAGTTCTTGAGAGATGAAAATCTAAGCTTAAAATCACTTTATATCAGCTAAAATTCATAAGAGGGGAAAGGATACAAAATTAGACAAAATGTGTGGGTGAGATATTTGGTATGAAATGTGGTAGAATAGTAGAAGAAAAAAAATGACAAAAAAAGGAACTTGCCTTTAAAAGGAAAAAGAGCCTCTTGGTATATTCAATTTTTTTTCATGTTTTCACACTGAAATATCAATTTAAAAAATAGCAATAGAGAGTAATAAATAAATTTATCCAAGGTTTTACATCTCTTTGCCAGATAATAATCATGCAGGGTCCAATCTTCCAATCTGACGTTCTTCCTTCCTTTTCCCCATTTGGTTCATTCCCTTTGTAAAGTGCTGACTTTTTAAGCCCTCTACGTGCATTTCTCAAACTTCCATAAAGTCCTGAGAATGAAACTCTGCACAGAGAGGACATCCTACCAACCTCTCCCAGCAGTGTGATAAATTCAGCCCTCTTCTACATAACACGAGGTGTTGGGACAGAAAAACCAACACTTTAAAAGCTAATAAAACTTGATCAACAATAAAACAGCTGATGCTCCCTATAGAAATGAATGATCTATATAATTTTAGTTGCTTGCATTAGCAAGGTTTCCTAAACTTCCCTTGTTCACAAAGCTCCAGGCCAGCCCCACATCTGCACCTTTAATCAAAACACACAGGGAATGTCTAAATTTCCATTGTGTAGTTTTGTCTTGTTTGCTCATATTCATTTTCTGAAAAATATGTTCATTTAGGAAAAAGATAACTTTCTGTTTTCTAATTTTTTTAAGATTTTATCTTTCTTAAGTAATATCTACACCCAACATGGGGCTCAAACTTACAATCCCAAGATTAAGAGTCACATGCTCTACTGACTGCCAGCGAGGCACCCCTCTGTTTTACAATTTTTTACCACTCTATATCCAGTTTGAGGTGGTGAGGGTTGTATAGGAATACTCTGGTAACATTTCTCTTAGATATTTCCCAAGAAAAGTCTACGTTGTCTGGGACAGACAAGAGACATGAGAGAATGAGAGATGTACGGTGAGCACCAGACACCTGGGGCCTATAAGGCTCTGACAGTAGTCACCTCATTTAATGTAGATGCAGGTGTGGGGGGCACAAACACATACACACACACACGCACGCACACACACACACACACACATATAGCAATTTGTGCCCTGGCAGAAAGACTCCTCGCTGCCTGAATACATTCATTACAACAAAACTTAGTGTAAGTCCCGCTTACCATCTGAAAGAGAAAACAGTTCCTTCCTATAGTCTGCACAGCAGACACAGACACAGATCATCCCATATCCTCTTAGAACTTAAACTTCCTCTCAAAATGGTGTTGTTTCTATCATTTAAAGGAACCAGAAAAACAAATGATATATAATGTGTCTAACGCCATCCTAGGAAGATCATAGATTCCCTGACTACCTTAGAGAAAACACATGTTCTCATACGAGAGTGAAAGACAACCTCTAGACCAACCTTTCAGGAATGACTTGGAATTCAACTGGGGAAACTTGTCATTTGAGACATACCAAATTCTGGAAACAATGCATTTGGCCTGGTCAGTTAGCGTTGGTGGAACAACTTAATCTGATCACAGAAATCCAAGGAGATGAACGTTTCCGCAGATGTCTGAAGGATGTAACACAAAATGGTACTGTCTGAGGTTGGCCCCCGGAGCTGATGTCAGCGGCAGCAACCAGTCTGAGAGTGTGACAAACGAGCTCTTGGTGGTACAGTTACACACAATAATGAACGCTACATCTGTGAGAGGCCCCCGCACACCAAGCTATTTGACGAGCGGGGTCTGACTCAACATACATTAGGGAAACACTGATAGAGTTTCATATCTTCCTGGAAGGCTGGATGAGGCAGGGCCATGAAAGTGCATCTGTCCTGAAGAGCAGCTGTTGAGGGCGCAGAGAATTCCAGGGAAAGGCTGCCTGGTATTTAACTAATGGGACTACACAAACCCTGTCCCTGTGTGTTCTGGAGGCCTCCAGCCAAGCAGAAAGAGTTCATTAGACCAATTTCCGCTGCCTTGGTAACAAAGGCCTATGCGTGTGCTCTGACAGACTAAGAGCCAATGAGTGTCATTCACGAGGGAAAGCCCGATGGACAGGTACAGTGCATCCCGCCAAGCAGCCCAGGGGGCAGCAGAAACACGCCTCCTCTCAGGGAGAACTGGCCCCTCCACAAGCCCAGTGTGACTGGACACAGTCTCCTACAGCACCTGAGGCCATGTGTTTGCCAGATTGCTGAGTCTGCTCAGCTTTCGAGGCACTAATTGGCAGTGACAGCAGCTCTCTCGTTCTGAACAGTGTACTCAACCCAACATCACTAGGCTTGATGCTGAGTCTGCCTCAGCAGTCCACCATCAGATCTGGACAAGAGAAATTCTTGGAATACCACTGAGGAAAACTGCAGAACTCTGGCAGCGAGATGAAATTTTACCAATCAAATGTGAAACCCGAAGTCACTGGTCATGTTCCCGTCACTTGCCAAAGTTAGCTATGCAGTGTCTGTGAGGACTTTCAAGATCTAAATCCACCACAGACCCCTCCAGCCTGACAGGCAACTTTCTCTGCATTTAGAACAGCATCTTCTTTCAGTTTTTTCCGTTTTCCTTCTCAAAAATCTAGCCCTTATTTATTCTCTTCCCTTCTGGCATCAACAAGTAGGCACTGACTCATTCTAACCTCTGCTGTGCAGTTGGGAGCCCTCAGCTAGCTTCTCTGGATAGAAGCCTGGGCCTCCTCCCTCTACATGCCTGAGAGGACTGGAGGGAAGCACAGGTGGCAGGGACCATCAGACAGGAGGCAGGAAGAGACTTCACCACTGTGAACAACATTACCCTACTCCCCACTTCCCATAGTCTAGTGAGTAAATCAGTTTCTTCAAACAGCAAGAATGTGGATTTAATTTTGTTCTTCACAGGAAAGCAAGCTGTTGTTGCTTTTCACCAAAATACTCTCGCTAGGCCATTGTTCCCCAAATATTCAAGAGGAAGCATGCAATCATCAAAACTAAATTTTGTCCATCTTGACTGAAAAACTAAACATATTGACAAATACATTTGAAAGAGGAAATAGCCATATGTAAATATACAATACTAATGTCAAAAAGCATGGAGCCACCTGTTTATCTGGGCTGGCTAGTTGGAAGAAATGATAGAAAGGATGGGGTCTAGGAGAGGTGGGTGCTAAGAGAGGCTTCCACCCCTTGGCCCTGACACAGCCACTCACTCTGTTGGGAGGTGGGGGTGCTGTGCTCAGAGAATCGAGCATGGCTTTAGGGTCAAACAGAAGGGGTTCAGAATGACAGTTCTCCTGAGCAGCCTGCCACACACTACTTGGGGAGGTTACACAACCTCAGTAAGCCTCACTCTACTCATCTGTCAAATGGGGCATTAATATAACTGTAAGGCAGTGGTGTTGACTAAGTGAGAAAATATATGAAACACACATACATGGCATCCAAAAATCTAACCGGCCTTCCAAAAAGGGTTAAGGCAGCAATGGGAAGCAGGGAGGAAGGGCAGGAATGATACGGCCTACGGCTGTCTAACCCCTGGGAAATGCATTAAAGGTGAGGTCAGTTGACCAGGCTGTAAGAAAGTTTAAAAAAAAAATAACAAAAGCACAAACGAAGGGGGAAGGGGTAAGAAAAATAGAGCACCTCAGTGGGACCCATTCAACTCCACTGTGTAGCTGAACACTCGAAGAGTTAAAATCTAGGGCCTATTAGATTAGAAATCAGTATTCTCATTTTCAAATACTTAAATAGGTCAACATCAGGTCCATTGCCCTTCTTCATGACCACAGGCCAAAATTTCCCCATCTAACCCATACATCTACCCTGACCCCCCTTTCACCTCATGAGACCCTCATTCCTACCCCAACATGGACAGCCAGTCAATATTTACTTTACACCCACTAACCACAGGGATTCCCCACATCAGAGAAATCACTCTTATTGAAATGACTCATCTCTTCACTTCCTTTGAATAAAAACATGTTATTATGTTCAATAAAACCATACAAGAAATAATAGCTAAAGATGACATTTAAATAACTTATACCAACACCTAAAAATGGCTTCTTGGAAGAAAAGGAAATGATTGGCATTGCAAGGATATTTTAAGAGCTCCATCTTTCCCCCTCCTTCTCCACCCACCTCCCCCCACAGATGAGTCACAACTACATTCAGAGCCATGAGGGCCCCTGGCCTAGAGGTAAACTTGGGCAAAAGAGGGCTTTATAGGGAGGAGGAAGGCTGCCATTGAAATTAAAAGCAGTCTAGCTACTCTACTACCATCCTTTCCCTTCTGGTTCCCATGGCAACAGACCTCAGATCGCCAAAAACAGGGTAAAGATAGCACCATGCCCAGTTTTCCTGCAATCTGTTTCCATGGGAACTAGATGAGAAGGGAATGGAGGCTGGGTAGCTAGATGGCCTGCAAACCTCCATTCCATCAGCTACAGATGCAAACAGTGCTAGCACCCCACTCCAGCTCCCTTCAGGCCTCCACAGACTCTTCAAGAATGACATGTCCACTCAGGGATGGAGTCTCAAAGAAAGGGAAGCTCACAGTAAGCTAGACCGTGGGACCAACAGCCGCTACAAACCTCCAGACACCCACTCAGCTAGTGATTCGCCTTCTCAACATCCCCTCACCAACTAGAGGTGATCCATTTCAGACCAGTGGTTCCTACATCTGGCTGGGCAGCAGGATCATCCCAGACCCAGTGAATTTATATCGCAGAGGCTGGGACCAGAACTCTATAGTTTTTGATCCGCTCCAAAGGTGATTTGGATGCTTGGCCATTCTGGGAGACCAATGATCTAGAACAGACCTTCCCAAATTTAAGGTTTTCCTGGAGCCCATGGGGACCACGGTAAAATGCAAATTCTAATTCAGCAGGTCAGAGGCAGGGTCTGAGATTCTACATTTCTCATTTCTAACTCGCTCCCAGAAGATGCTGATGACTCTGCTTCTTGAACCACATATGAGTACTGAGAATCTAGACCCCATTGAGTCTGGCTCTAGAATTTTCTCAACTGACCAAAAATGGAGGCTACAGCCATTCCCACAAGAGCAGCTTATTTATTTTCAGCCATCAGTCCACACCCAGGCCAGGCCTCTAAGACAGGCAGCATGGTTTAGGGGCCAAAGAGGAATCAAGTCATGCTTTGTATTACCATCCCTCTACCTATTTCCACTGCCTCCAGGGACAGTCCTGCACAGATAGAAAGGTAACAAAACAGTCAAAATTTATGTATAATCATCAGGGGAACCATGATAATTGTCTCTCCAAATCCAATTTCTCTAAAAAATAAAAAGCAAATTCTACATAATTAAAGCTCAAACTAGTGGTGGAAAATGTATGAAATACTTCTTTATAAATATAGATGTATGATCAAAGAACAGAATGCCACGTGTCATTTTAAAAGAAATAAGAGGTAATTTTGAAAAGCTCTACAATTAAAAGGAAATAACTCAGCTAGCCCTAAAATTCCCAGCCTTGTAGAAACTCTAAAGAGTAACAGTGCGCTCCATATTGCAGCTATAAGTGTGCAGAGTAATACAAAAGTAATGTTGATTTCTACACTGAACCGCAAAATAACTTTAAACCACATAAAATGCCAACATGTAACTCAAAAGCAAGTCACTGATTTTCTATTTTAAGAAATCTCCATTTTGCCTACGTATAAGAAGGGAGCTATTTCCATTTGTTTCATTAAATACGTTTTGTATCTCGTTTTTCACAAAGCATAACATAAACTCATCTCTGAAAATTAAAATATGAACAAAGTATTTGACTCTAAATCATTGAATTGTGTTGTAAGCTTACTTGAAAAACATTCCTCTGATTCAAAAAATGTAAATGGGGGGAAAAAATCGATTCTTTGATTAGTCAGCACACAAGCAACAAAGAGAGCTCAGCGTTTTGCACAGTCCTGTAAGTCCTACAGGCAGCCAAAGAAAACTTCGCACATGCAGTCTGCAATACATTTTCATTCCAATGAGGCAAAAATATACATATATTTATTTATACATGCGTATATAATGTCACACACAAACTTTAAAAAAAGCCCTGAGTTAGTTTGAGACTGAGCTGCTTTTTAGGTTCCCAAAGCACATGAAACCAGAGCGCTACAACTGCTGTGATAAGAAAATAAAGTCCAAATGAGGGATTTCTGCTTTTGCTTAAAAGAGAACACACACACACACACACACACACACACACAATAACAAAATTAAACAGCTGCAGTAGAACACGCCAAAGGGATGTGAGCTGTTAAGTGTTCCATTAAAAAAGATGAAAATAATTGGGCATAAAGGCAGAGCTGTGCTTGCGCCAAGCTCCATGGAAATCTGTTAGTCTGTGAGACCCTCGCCAGAGAATCGGTGTGTACCTATGTGTACCTATGTTTGTTTACTTTGTGTTTGCGTGAAGAAGCAACTGGAGCAGGGCCAGCAAACCTCCACCAAAAGGCCAGATGGTAAATGGAAATGCAAGACATATCGTTTCTGTCCCTCCTCCTCACCTCTGTCATTATAGCGTGTAAGCAGCCACCACAAATACATAAACGAGTAAGTGGGATGTGTTCCGATAAAACTTTATTTACACAAACAAGTGCTAGCCAGGATGTGGCCTGTGAGCTATACTTCATCAACCACTGGATTAGACTATAAATTCCATATTTTGAAGGAAATGTCTTATTCAACGTTCTCTCCACAGCTTCAGGTGAGGGAGGAGAAAAAAGGCTGCAGGGTCTGTCTCATACCCATTTTTCAGCCACCCCTCAGGAATGCCTTGGACTGTCAGTCCCAAATCTTCTAGCATTTCCCAGCACTTAGCAGCTCTGTACAGCTGCTAGTAATTAACATGCAGTAATTATTTGTTGTGTGCTGTTTGTGTTCTCTGCATCTTGTCTTGTGCTGTCTTGCATTTATCTTGTTTTCTTCACTACATTCTACTAGTCCCAAGGGCAAGACTTTTTAATTTGTACTTTCCCTCAGAATTTAGCATAATGCTCAGCAAAAGATACTGCTGACAAACAGATCTTCCCCTCCTCTCAAATGGTATGCAAAAATATGGCTAAACTAGGGGGAAAAAAACACTACCATTTTTTATGTTTCCCACCAATGTGACTGTGGTGGAGGATGACCTTCAGGTCTAGCCTATGAAGGCCAAGTTCATTATAACTTCTGGATGGCTAGGACTGGCCTAACCCAATAGTGTCCCTGGATATTGCACATGGAAATATCTACTAAATTCAACAGTAGGATGAACTGTATGGTGAACTAAGCTGATTTCTTACACTTGAACGGAACTCTGGAAGTTGGGAATAGGAAATGCCTTTAGATATCATCGTCTAGTCCAACTCACTGTCCCAGAAATTATAGCTCAGATATCATTAAAAGTCATTCAGAGCAGTCCTTGAACAGTGTATAAAATTTAGCTAAATCTTATGTTTCTTTAAACATAATAAAGAAATTCCTGATGTCTTAGGGAATCCTACAATGAATCTTCCCTCGTAAATAAAAATATATGTATTGGTAAAAAAGATGTTATCTCCCTCATTGAGCAGCTCCTTGAATCTAGATTCTCACAGACTCAGTCTACCTAGTGGAAGATGCACCAGTCCTTACAGTGTTTGTATAGGGGTTTATGACAGTCTGAAGCAACACAGCAGAGACAATATAAAATCGTGGCTTGGGATGCAGCAGCAGCAGAGTATGGAAGGCCATGCCTCTGGGGACAGCCCCAGTCTTAGAGCACAGGAGACATCATCATTTTCACAGACCTGAGTCCTGAATCTCAGTTTCTCTGTAGACTGCTTCCGTGAAGCATCAAATTAAGATGAACATAGGCAGCAACTTCCATAGCCATCTAAATCCCAATGGAGTAGAGCCTTCTCTGCAGCCATCTCTACCTCCCACTGCTAGAACCTGGCTTCTCAAGGACAGCAAAACCTTCTTGGAGCCACTAGCTCAGTCTGAAAATCTTGTTAGCATAATCTGATGAAAAAAGGTAGAAAGATGAAAAACTATGAAGGAGATACCACCCACATCTAAAAACAAGGTAAGGCCTGCTGTCACCAAAAATGGCCAGCTCCCTGGACCATTCCAAGCTGTTTCTTTTGGCCACTCTGGCAGTAGAGGAAATGGAAATCATAATGGGTATCATCTTTTGCATTTTCAGTACTGTGAATCATGAAACTTGCCTTATGGGGTGATGCAAATACTAAACTACGTAAGGTCATATAAAGTGCCTTACACAGAGCACCGTCATAATGGGAATCATTAAGGACAGTCAGCACAGTCAATTCAAGTAAATAAAAGCAGTAAAACCAGTTTTCAAATTATGTGTTCACATGGGTCTCATTGATGACAGTGTTTAATCCCAGCCTAGATTCTCAGTGACACCTATCATAGTTCTCCATGTCCACCCTCACCCTTTCCTCTCTGTGCCCACTGGAATATGAGCAGAGGCCACAAGTCCATTACACCCAGAACTGTAAATTCCTACAGGACAGTATTTTTCAAAGTGGGTTGTGGCCCATTAGTGGGCTGTGAAATTAATGCTTTGATTCATAACCAGTGTATTTTTTTTAAACAGAGAAGGAAAGAGAGTACATCTCTCTCAGAAAGTAAGGGTGAGCGTTGCCTCAAGAAACTTCTGTACAATGATAGATAGGTGGGTACTGGTATGTGTGTGCTGGGTCACAATGCAACATTTATTCCTTACTGCGAATCATGGGCAGGATATAAAATTCACTTCTTACTGAGAAGTACTATGCGACTAGCACAGATCATCACCACAACTCCCTGTGTGAAAGGCCACTTGTTACTAGGAATTTAATTAGTGTGTTGGCTGAATGGCCATGTACTAACTACTCCATACTAATGAAGACATATTCTAATGACAGGAGCTCAAGAACCCCCCAGAACCCTCCACAGTTCCAAGTCTGACTGGGCCCTGCTCCTGAGCAGCCAGCATGGCTAGGGAGCAGAGATGGGCCAAAAGGGGTGATCTTCACAATTACCTGATTTAAAGATGAAGCAGAAGACATGGGAGAGGCGTCTAACTGTGTAAGCCCACTCAGTATTTACTAGAAGCCTGTCATCTGAGGAAAAGACACTCAAGGACATGTTATTTATCTGCAGAACATGAAGTTCATTTTCCATATTTACTAAGAGATAGTCAGAGCATTTATCAAAGGTCTGAGGGCACAGAAATAGCTCTCTGAAATGCCAATCTGATCAGGCTGCTTTCCTGCTTAACATTCTTCAGTGGCTTCCCCACTGCCTACAGGATATAGTTCAAATTCTGAAGCATCTGTGGCTTTTTGTGATCCAGCTGCTGCCTCCTCTTCCCATACTCAGCTCCCTCCAGTTGCAGTGCAAGCCCCGTGTTCCTGCCAAGGCGAGCAGCTCCACAAGTTGTCACAGCCAGCTCCAGTGCCTGGAGTGTCCCTGCCAGCAGTGCCCTCACCAGCACCAGACACACACACACACACACACACACACACACATAACCTGGGATTTATGCCTTTGGGGCTTCCACCACACACAGCCCCTTCTTAAAGCACCTGCTTTCCCAGCATGTTTTCCATTTTTCTGTCACCACCAGGCTGAGCAGCTTCTTGAGGGCAATAAATGCATATCTCCCTGGCTCCAAACACAGGGCTCCAGGGGTAAGAAGTGCTCCATAAGCACTTAACTGAATGGAAAAAGACAAAACTACTCTTAGAAGAATAGTGAGTGGTCACTGCTCTTCAGTTCATACATATATGCCCCATCTGTGTGAGCCTGGTATCAGTACATTGTCCTACAACCTGCCTTGCCCCCCCCCCACATTCTTCATCTTGGTGTCCAGTTCACTGCTGGGCACACACACAATGGACAGTTTCCTCTGGCAAAAACAACAACGGCCTATAACATTTTCCTCCTTCTCAGCTGACCCTCCACTCCACCTGGACGGAAAGTCACAATGCTAACAAGCAGGGTGACCAGAAAGAAGAACAGAGAGCAACTAAGGCCAACGACAGCTCCCCAGAAGAGGAATCTGATAAATACATCTTTGTGATATATAAAAATTGTATCATTACATACAAGTTACATATGTGTCATAAGTTGTGTGTTATGTATTATATACACAGGGTACATACACAAGTCTGTGTGTATGGAGACAGATGCGGAAACGGAGGTGGAGACAGAACACATCTATCAATAATGATGAACTAACCCATGGCACTGAGTGGGGGAAAGTCACACATACTAGGTTCATCTTGCCAAGATGACAAGTTCACTCCCCAAATCCAAAAGACGGTGGACTCTGCTGGTGAAGTCCAGCAGCAATTACAAATGACAAAGCCATTACTGAGGGGGCGGGAACCAGACACACACAACATAAAAACAAAAGCCTGTATCTGGTAAGCTCCCTGGAGACAATGCATCATGATTCCATCCAGTCCTTGAGTACCCAAAAGCACTCCCCACCCCCACCCCCCCACTGAGCGTGCTCAAGCGCACATGCCTGGGGCAACAGAAACTCATCACCTGATGTGCAATGTAGGTCACTCACCTACATGAGTGACTGAGAGGAAGGCAAGGTGGGTCTGCTTTTGAAGGGACTGGGTACGATGAAAGGACAGGACAGCCTCGCTCCTTGTCCTTGCCTTTGAAACTGGAGAACTTCTGAGCAAGCAAGCAAATCTAATCTGCTCATGTGGGGCAAGCCCACCCCTCTAACCCAATCTTCACCCACAAGGAAAGTCCCATCTGTTTCTTCCTATGGACAAAGGGGTTATTACTATTCAAAGAGATAAGAAGGAACAGAGGCTGCCCTAGTTGTTGCCACTGACAAACCCCTGGCACAGGTAAAAACTCATTAGTGTTTTTAATCCAAATGTAAACTTGTTAGAGCCTTGCTCACAGCTACAGCAGATTTGCCCGTGGAGATTCTATCCACCCCCTTCCTATATTAACCCTCCCAGCTTTCAGAAATGTAGTATTTCAGATGAAAATTAAGAGGGAACTGCCAAAGATGGCACGTGGCTATATAATCACTTTGCGTACCACTAGTAAGCAACATGATTAACAGAGCTAAGGGCATCTCAGAGTCCTGACTCTGAACCTTCATGCCTCTCCCCAAACCCACTCCGGCTCAGGGCACACCTGGCTTCCTGCCATAGTTGCTGTCTAAATGCCCCTGTGCCGCTAAGTGAGGTGTGGGGTAAGAACGGACACATTCTTTGCAGGAAAGAAGCTCTGCTCCTTTCCAATCCTGCCTCCTTGGTGATTAGCTCTGGGGGGGCTACCTCCAGATACCACCCCGCCATGGACTCCCTGAGTCACAGAACTTCAGGCTGCCAAACAGTTAATCTCGCAGAAGACACTGTGGTCACTTTTTAATCCTGATCGGTATTTCAAATAACATTTCAAAATAAAAATTGATATGTGTAGCTATTTCTTTATACTGTAATACTGCTTCACATCTTTTATAAGGCTGGTCTTTCCCCCACAGTCCAATAATTTTACCCATTCCTCCTTTGTAGACAGGTAAGACTTGAGTCAGAGAAGCTAAGGGCTTTGCTGGAGGCTACAAGATGAGACTGGAACAAAATCTGACTTACAGAAGCTCTTGCCAGTGGAAAGCCAGCCTCTGCAGACTGCACCAGCTTGGCTTCTCCAAATAAGCAGGGCCAGGGTGGCAGCACCCTCAGACAGCCCCAACACAAAAGAATAAGAAAAAATGCCCCTTCCCCTGCCTTGGGGTGCAGGGTGGGGACCTTTCCTGCCCTCAGGAGATGCTCCATGAGAATACATCTCCCCAGAAGCTGTGCAGGTGGATTCAGCACCTATGATAACAAGCAGTAAGCAAGAAATACTACAGAACAAAGAAAGTCAGTTTGTCCTCCATCTCTTCCAACTAAAATCATTCAGAAAGGGTAATAACATAAGTGGGACCAAAAAAGAACCATAAAAGAAAGTTCTAGCACTTTGTTCAATGAACAGATTCAGATTTCAAAAGGAAAAAGGTAATACTTAGATATAGATAGGTGGATAGATAGAAAGATAGATAGAAATTAGGTGGACAGACAGGTAGGATACTGTGCTTGGCTGGTAAGGAGTGAAGACGACTCAGTTGACTGAAGCCTGGGCTTCTGTCATCCTCCCTATGACCTTGCACAACTTCTCTAGTCTTGAGGTTCCTCACAGGTAAAGGGAAAGATTGAACTAGAACCCTAGCAGAGTCACTTTCCCCCCAAAATGTATAAAGGAAGAAGAAATTTGTGAAGAGCACAATTAAGCTACTTATCAATATTTTCTATAAGGTTCACACAGGTCCTTGGCCAGAGCACCATCCAAAACTTAAGTTGTTCCTAAACAAGCTAGTCCCCAAATCACCTAAGAGAAAGTACCTAGAGAAATAATATAAATAAAGTAAATCATGTAAGTGCCATGGAAGCTTCTAGGAGAGCATCTGTCACACAGCAGGCTCTCATCTACCCAGACAGATGGATAGGACAGAGGGATCACAGAGAGGTGACAGGTGAAAAAAACCATAATCGCTTTATGAGAAAAAACAGGTTTATGCCTGTGTTTTTTATAGTTGTTCAAATCAGATATGACCTGTAAAGTGAAATTCTGATATAGGCTGGGGCTCCTTAAACATTGAGTAGCCACAGCTGAGAGGGGTCCAGGCCAGGGGGCAATACCCACTTCCAATGCCCAGAAGGGCTACATGCCTTCTCCCCACTCTACTTTGCACCAGACATCCAGGTCCTTACCCTCTCCTGGTCTCCTCACATGTCCATTTTCCTGTCTTTCTTTTGTTGCTTCTTCCTCACTGGCTCATCCCCTAAGTATTGGTGTCCCTGAAGTCCCACTGTTGGCCCTCTGATCTTCTCCCACTAGAGACTTATCTTCACAGACACCTATGAACTGACAATCCCAAATCTGTAAATTTGGCTCAGAAAACTTCTCCTGAGCTCCAAATCCACTCCCTAGTCTCACTTGCATATCCCCCATATATACCCAATGTTAAGACATCGAAAACAAATCTTTCTTCCCAAACAAGTTGTTCCTTCTCTTTTTATACACTTTGACTTAAAACAGAAGGTGCTGTCATCCCAAAACCTTCATGTTTCTGGCCCTCAGCCACCCATATACCTATTAACCCCCTTCAGTCCACTCTGTTCCCACTGCCAGAGCTATGTTTCTATAATACCCCTCTTAGGGCTTTCCTGGATAGAAACTCACTGTGGTTCCCCAATACTAGTGGTATGATGTGTAATTCCTGAGTGTGACCAACAGAGTCCTTTACAATCTGACCTTTCCAGACTGTTGCCCTGCCCTCTACCCAGTCCTACAATTGGCCATGCTGGGCCTGCTCCCTGCCCCTAAAACCACTAGGCTCCTTCCTGTCCCAAGGAATGACTCACCCAAGTCTAGTCCTGCCACCCCCTTTCATTCCTTCCTTGCCTGCTAGTTCCTGTGTATCTGGGGAAGTCCTTCTTAAACTCATGAGCTCTCCTCTGCCAGACCCACTACACCCCACCAGCTGTCCACACCACCTGACACACAGCCTTCTCACGCTGTCACAAGCCACTGGTTTCTCCCACCCACGCAATTATTCTCAGACTCTGCATGGATCAAAACCATCTGGGGAGTTTATTTAAAACTAAGGTTCCAAGTTCCATCACAGGTTCTGTGTGATTCGCTGGGGCTAGAATGGGTTATAATACATTCCTTCACATATCCAAAGGCCTTTCATGTGGACAGTACATAAGACTACAGTTCCTAGCTCTCATGACCGGAACTAGGACCACTAAGGGAAAGATACGGCTTCTACTCATTGACCGGAAATAAATTTAAATAATTGAGAATCCTGCAAAACTGAAGTTGACTGCTTTATGTAGCAGTAGGTTCCCCATCACTGCAGCTGTTTGGAGAAAGGCTGAAAGACCACGTGTCAAGGGTACTGAAGGAATTCATCCATCAGATAGGACTGCCTCAGATAGCCAAGAAATGTCCTCCACTTCTGAATGATGTTATAAAAATGGTAACTGTGTAATGGCTTAACCCTTGTTGAATCTCACTCAGAGATCAGTTGTCAACAGTGACCTCAAGGACACACCCTAAAAGAACAAAGAGGTTCTCTCAGATACCTACCATAAAGATGGGTCATGACCCAGATTCCGGAGAAGACATTTACAGACAGAGGTTCAAGAGTTAAGGCCGGTATCCATCAATTTTATCTTAAAAATGGGACCTGAATCTCAAGTATTTTTGCTACTTGAAGCAAGGAGCTATGAAGGTGTTTGTTCATTCTTTCTTCCTTTCTTTCTTTCAGGAGGGATTAAAACAAAAACAGAAGTCAGATATTAAAAATCAAACAACACTCATATTTATTCTGGAGAATTTTTTTCTGACATTGAAGTTTACAACATCAAATAAATATATTGCAGACCCTCCTGTCTAAGAGCTTATATTATAAAATCCATCCACGGATAAAAATCAATCCAAGGATAAGGATATACCGATCTTCAAAAATCAAATATTTAATATTAGCTGAACACACAACAGCTGATTTTTCCACAGAAGGACCTGTGAATCATTCTATTAACTGTCCTTACGGAGAGAGTGCAAAAAAGAAACCAAGCTGTGGACTATTTTCTCCTTTCATTTAAAAGCAACCAGGGTCTCTTGCAGAATACTCATCAACTTTGAGATAAACACTCAATTTACTGGGAGTTCAGAACTTATAGGAACAGATATTTACTATGAATTTCAAATAATCAGTATATCCTCATGGTCAAAAAAATAATAAAACCCAGCCAAGGAAACTTTGTTGCTTGAGACAGGCAGCCCTTTGAATGAAATGACTTCAATCTAATGGGTTTTTACAGGAAGTATATTTCAGAACCAAATCAATTTATTCTTATGACATTTTCCCATGTCTAGATACAAACTAGATAGTATCAGAAAAGGAAACTGTCCGTGGAGAGTATTCATAGGCACAGACTGTCTTCCAAGTGACACTGCTGAATTCTTCTTATGAGCAAAAAAAAAAAAAGGGGGGGTGGAGAAGGTTTTAAGGAATTTCACCACTCTCTACAGAGTACTACAAATATTGAAAAGTATTATTTCTGTAACAGTGACCACAGAATTAAAAACAGCCTGACTTTGTGCTAGAATTATCTGCCTTGTTTCCCACAGCCCAGCTTCCATTCTGTGGCATTAATGAAGACGTGAAAGGGAAACAAAGTTTTCTGTGGACCTAGGAGAAGACAGCACCCAATTTAGTAAAGAGAGCTTTCTGTTTTCACAACTCTTGTAGAGCCAGCACTCGAGGTGAAGAGCAAAAGACGACTGCTAGAGCAGCAAGGGGACTGCTACACGGGAGACCTTTCCAAGGTCAGACACCTGTCTTCTGGGGGAAGAACCCACAAAAAATACTGAAGGGTTTCCTCAGTGACTCCTAGCTACATCCACCTTTCCCTCCCTATGTGCTTCACACCCACCGTCTGCATCACATCATGAGCAGCTTTTATTTTTTTAACAGTGAGTAGCTTATTTATTCATAAGACTATTAGAATTAAACACTTACACGGCACAGAAGAACTTTTAAAATACAATTGAAATACTGTAAATCAACAAACACAAAACTAGAGCCCAAGACAGTATCACTCATGTTATTTTCTGTTCTCGTATGTGACTTTGATATCTTGGGGGCCTCACTGACCAGAAAGAGAATCCCCCTTCCAGGTCTAGCTAATTCCTAGAGACAGTAAATAACTTAGTCTAGGAGCAAGCCCCTGATACGCAAACCCACCAATCCAGAGCCCGTACTCTCAACGAGCTCTTTGGTCTTCTACACTTCAGAAGCAATATTCCTGGGCCCTAACCATCCCAGGGCCCAGAACTAGACCATGAGGATGAGCAGCTTTTCTAACTACTTGTACTGTACAATGTACAACCACATACGGTATCCTTCACTAACTGCTTTGAGGGTAGACCTTGTCTCTCCAGACAATAAACTGCAGATGGTCAAGGACACTGCCCCGTGTCCCTTGCACCTACTCCCTCAGAGCATTTCACACACTTGAAACACAGCAGGCACCCTATCAACTACATGGTTTAATATCTGCCTCAGGGGCACCTGGGTGGCTGGGTGGGTTAAGCCTCTGCCTTTGGCTCAGGTCATGATCTCAGGTTCCTGGGATGGAGCCCCGAATCGGGCTCTCTGCTCAGCAGGGAGTCTGCTTCCCCGCGCCCCCCACCCCCGCCTGCCTCTCTGCCTGCTTGTGATCTCTGTCTGTCAAATAAATAAATAAATAATCTTTAAGAAAACAAAAAAAACCTGCCTCAGGGGTTCCTTGCTTCCTTCCTTCTTGTCCTTCTTCAGTGAGGAATTACTGAGAGACTCCTGCAAACATAATACTATTTTCAAAGCATCACTGTCTCTGGTTACGCAACAAAGAGAGAACAAAGTGCCTCCACTGAGGAGGATTTTTAAATTGACTTGTTATTTGTATAACACGTGCCCCTACATGAAAAAAAAAAAAGTCAAATAATACCTGCCATTAAAGAACATTTCTTTAAAAAAGCAGTAACATTCGTTGTGGGAAAGAATGGAAAATATAGACAAGTAACATAAAAAATTAACACTTATAATCCCATCACCAAATCTAGCCAATGTTAATATCCTGGTATATATCCTTCAGGTTAGTTAAATATGCATATATATTTTTTTAACAAAAAAATAGTATCATGCCAGAGATTATCATATAATGTTTTCACTTAATATATGCTAAAACTCATTCTATGTTAATTATTCTTCAGAACAGAATATTTATATGACCTCAGTATATCTGAAGCCAATCTAATAAAATTTAGAATAAAACTCATCTTCAGTCCTTGCTGATAAAAGGATCAGGTCTAAAAGAGAGCAAGGAACAGGCACAGTACATGGAATTATTTAGAGACTTTTAAAACTTGACAGGGATCACAAAAAGTAAAGTGTCAAATCATATTACAATTCCACCTAAAAGAGTACTCTAATGCTGTTAATCTGGCAATTAAAATGTTACACGTTTTTTAAAATGAGACTTAATTATAATTATAAAGACTTAAGGTAGCTATGATTACCCCAACCAATATTTGTTTTATTTTTATTATAGTACTACTCCTGACACTACATATTTTATTATGGAAATGAGAACTACTATTATCATTGTCAGCTGTCAAAACACTTCCTAAAAGCCTAGGTCATAAGCCAATACTAACTCAAAGACAACATGATAGTTAAAAATGCCGAACTATCCTCCGAGCTGACTCCTAGGCCCCTCTGACATAATGCATAACAGGTTTTGTTCTGTTTAGACAAAGCTCGTTTTAGTGTTAGAATAATTAAACCACACAGGCACACTTGAGAAATCTGCATTTTAATTTCTACTATCATTTTCCTTTGATGCAGTCAATCCTAAAGACTTTCATTAAAGGAGCAACTCACAGCCTGCCCATCCACTCCCATTTTCCATTCTTCTTATTCTTAAGCCTTTCCGCCAGCTGACGTTTTTGTGATTAACCTGATAACTACAGCACACAGAACTGGTTAGAAACATGATTAGTTTTCCCCAAAAGGTGAGTCAGGCTCTCATATCTCAAGCAAAGAAAGGAAAAACTGTAGTTTTCCAATTAAGCTCTTTTCTGAAGGCATAGAAGGATTCAACAAGCTCATACTCAGTGACCACAGACTTCTCATGTAATTTTCATAATGGAACTCAGAAGGAACCTTCCTGTTCTTAACACAAATAAATACTAAATCTCTACTCAAGAAAAATTTATGATGTTTATCATCTTTGCATTCCCTTTTCATTTCTATTAAATCAGTTTCCATACTGAAGATGCTTTCTATTACTTCCACCTTTTGACTTTCTACTTCTTTTATTCAGTTCGTCTTCTAAGATGTGTTTCTGTTTCTACTAAGGACCAGCAGGAACACGTGGGTGCATACCTGAAACAAGCAGATTGAGATCTGAAGGTCACCTGGGCTTCACCCCACCAGGGTGGGTGTTTCATATCACACGGCTAGACCAGGTTAGCTCTATGGTATTCCTAAATAGCTCCTCCAAATCATACCTTGATCTCCTGTGTGTCAGTTCCCCCTACGTACACACTTTATTGGTCTATTCCACAGGTTTATTTGGACTGCAAAATACTCTGATGGATAAGGTCACTAGATCACTATACAGACACAAATATATGAAAGTAAAATTGTGACTCACATGCAGAAAAACCAAGAAATGTTCCAGGACAAACTGTGAGAATAACACAACTGATACTACACAGTTCTACGCACACAACTAGCCTCAACAGAAATGTCAATGTACGAGTCAAAGCAACTATGCCAAATTCTAAAAACCGCCTCTTTGGTCTTAACATCTCTGCTCACACTATATTCAAATACATGTTCTTGCCCCACCACCTCCTCTGGGGGTAACAATCACAAGTTTTTGCTCTCCTTACCCATTAAACCACCATAGAGCCAAGATGTGCCAACTGTGTCAAAGCCCATCGCTGAGAGGAATCAGTGCAGGCAAGCCTGAGTCTACCATAACCCTCCTCTGATTGACCAGGGGCAAAACTCTCACATGGGACAGCAGAGTGTGCAGCTGATATCATGCTAAGTGATGCCCTTACTAAGAAAAATGCAACTCGTTATTTTTCATCTATCAAACCCTGTCAGCATAGACTTTACTATGCTGCCTGACACGGCGGCGGTAGCGATGATGTCATCCAGGCAATCCATGAAGTGACAAGCACGTGAACCAATGAAAGAACGAACCCATGTGGAAAGGCCCAGAAAGGTGATGTTCCAATCTCTTGGCAGATGAGGCAATACCAGTCTGACTCAGGGCCACGGTGATGCTGGCTGTCCTGAGGGGTTGTGCTTAGAGTCACAGAACCATTCCCCGCCCCCGGCCCCCACAAAGTGAAATGCAAGAAGAAGGGCTTAGAATTTAAGAAAAAAAGTATGCACTCTTCTTCAAATCCACTATCTCTCCCCTACTAGAACTTACCACTAGAAAGATTGGCATGCTGTGCACACTAAAATGACAGAAGAATGGTAACTTACATTCAGAGGTATATTTTTAGTTAACAACAAAAGGGAAGCCCTGAGGCCTCATCAACAATCATCCTGATGAGCAATGAGCTCCTTTCACAGGGGTTTGCTTGGTACTCAAAACTTGAAGTTTGTGCTACTATCTCCGCTCCTTCTCTCTGTAAGCCAATAACTACAAAGTGCATTCAATATCCAAATATTTGGCACAAATTCTTTTATTTCTCTTCTTCTTCCAAAAGGGAGTTCTTTTTTTTTTTTTAAGATTCTTTATTTATTTGGCTGGGAGTTGGAGCAGAGGCAGAGGGAGAGAGAGAGAAATCCTCAAGCTGACTCCCCACTGAGCACAGAATCAGACAGGGTGCTCAGTCCCAATACCCTGAGACCATGACCTGAGCCGAAACCGAGCATTGGACCTTTAACCGACTGATCCATCCAGGCACCTCTGAAAAGCAATTCTTTTTTTTTTTTTTTTAATATTTTATTTATTTTTCCGACAGACAGAGATCACAAGCAGGCAGAGACACAGGCAGAGAGAGAGGAGGAAGCAGGCTTCTGGCTGAGCAGAGAGCCCGATGCGGGGCTCGATCCCAGGACCTGGGATCATGACCCGAGCCGAAGGCAGAGGCTTTAACCCACTGAGCCACCCAGGCGCCCCTGAAAAGCAATTCTTAATGCAAAATGTGGTGGGGTTGTCCTATTCATTTCCCATCCATTTGCCACTTCCTCTTGGGGAAAAAGGGACCAGATTCAGTGGGAAGAAACGAAGGGAAAAGACGGGACCAAAAAATACCAGAAATTCTTTTCATTGCAGGAACAGACACTTTCATAACCCTTCTTACTGCATTATGAAAAAGCAGTGCATGCCAGTCTTTCTCTTTGTACTCAGTTTCCACTCCTGAGAGGCCTGGTATGAGCAGTCTAACTGCTTTACTTCTTAGTGGCCTTTTTACCTTTTAAGTAATGATACTAGAGAATCTTTCAAACTGAATTATCTTTATAAATAAATTTAAATGGCCTGTACACTTAAGGGCAGAAGTTGGAAAATCCACATTATATTTACTTATGTTCTTTCCATAGCAATTCATGGTCATTTTGTAGGTATGACATAGAAATTCCATGACTTAAAATTGCAGACAACTTTTGTCATACTTAGTTATTTTAGTACTGATATCTACAATGGAGGCCCAAGGTCTAACAAGATAAAACACATCATTGCATGGAGACCAAAACTACTATTTATCACTGATATATATTAATAACTCTCCTTGCTGGGTACATTGTAATGCTGCATATCTTTTTACTTGTATTTATCTTGCTGTATCTCCAATTAAATTACAACCTTCCTGAGAGCAGAGAACACATTTTTCTGGGAAGAGAAGTTCTAAGCAATATTTATTCTTAACCTGATCCTAAAACAAACCTGCTTCCAAAGTGGCTCAGAGATGCGATTTTTTTCCCCACTGATAACAAGAGAAATCAAGAAAGTGGAAAGCCTAGGGCGCCTGGGGTGCTCAATGGGTTAAGCCTCTGCCTTCAGCTCAGGTCATGATCTCAAGGTCCTCTGACATCCCACATGGGGCTCTCTGCTCAGCGGGGAGCTTGCATCCCCTTCTCTCTCTGCCTGCCTCTCTGCCTACTTGTGATCTCTCTGTCAAATAAATAAATAAAATCTTTTTAAAAATTAATTAATTAATTTTTAAAAAAAGAAAGTGGAAAGCCTATTTAGGTAAGAAAATCCTGGCTAGGATCTTGGCTGGGGATGGAGGCACACCTCATTTATGACTCCAGAGAGACTATTCTCCAAGACTCACTACAGTGTGAAGTCTTTCGATTCCATGGCTCACCCACAACTAACATTCTCTATTCTCCACCAGAAACTACAAACATATTAGCGTTGTTGATTTCAAAGGCCAGCAATAGTCAGGAAAAAAAAAAAAAAAAAAAACAACCAATTTCCAACTGTGCCTTAGCCATATGCCTGTTGGTTGAAAGGAAATCTCTGAAACACACAGGTCAATCTCAGTAACAGTGTCATCTGAGGGTGAAGAGGTTGGAGGATTCTGTACCCTCTGCAGTTGTCGTGGTTGGCTTGCACCAAGATGTGTTTAATGTAGCTGTCATCAGAAAGTTTAATTCTTTGGGATAATATTTCTGATGAAGTACCAACATTCCTATTATTCATCATTTATGTGATTACAATTTCAGAGTCAACTGGCAGTGTCTCCTTATTAGGTGTTTACAAGAGAGAACTCCAGGAAAATTAAATTCTCAAAAATGAGTTCATAATCACATTCATCTGCAATTAAAAAAAAATCCTTCCTTGCTACTATTACATAGTAAATAGAAAAGCAAAGTATTAGAGTTAGCAGGTAACCATATGATTCTCCTTATAAGCTGGCTTAAACAATTGTAAAGACAGGGAACCTCGAGGCACCCAGCTGGCTCAATCAGTAAAGCATGCAGCTCTTGATCTCGGGGTTGTGAGTTCAAACCCCACTTTGGGTGCTGAGATTACTTAAAAATAAAATCTTAAAACAAAAAAAGATAGGGATGCTCATTACTTGACAAGTCCATCCCACTGTTGGACAACTTCAACTGTCAGAGAAACCACCTCCCAACAATGGAGCAGAATTTTGCTTCCCTATACCTTGTACTCACAGGCTTTAGAATGATAATCTCAAGCAATGCTAGAACCCACCTCTTCCTTCACCAAAGAGCCACGCCATTTATCTGAAGGCCTGCATCTAACAAATAATGGAATCCTCTCCATCCTTCGGTTTTTCATTTTACTTCTCATGTGACATGATGTCCAAAATTTTGAGGGTGTCATTGTCCATACTTTAGCATGAAACCTAAAACTGAACCCAGATGTGGCCTGACCAATGTGGGCTTTCATGGGGAAATCACAGGCACTGATTAGACACTAGGCTTCTATGAATGCAGCATGAAAATTTGATGGTGGGGTTTTATTTGTTTTCAGCTACCTCATATTCTTAATATACATCATAGTTTATAGTTTTGCTGTGTTCTGTTTTACTACTAATGTTTTCTCCATCTAATCCTTTTCATTTTCCCATTCTAAAATTAACGTTAACTCAGTTTCTGAGCCAAAATACAATGCAAACTTGCATTTTTCATCCATGTCAAATTGCATCATATTGGTGTTAATTTTTGTAGCCTATCCATGTCATTCTGAATATGACCTCTTATAATATATTTACTGTTTCCACATGGAAATGTAAACTATCTGTCTCGGTCTACTGAGGCAGCTATAACAAAAATACCACAAATGGGTTGATATATACACATTTATTTCTCATAGTTCTGGAGGCTTGAGAAGTCCAAGATTATTGTGCTGGCAGATTCAGTATGTAGGGTCTCATGAAAGCACACTTCCTCAAAAACAGCTATGTTCCCACTGTAACCCCACATAGTAGAATGGGTGAGCTAATTCTCTGGTATCTCCCTTTTAAGGGGAATTCCATTGAGAAGGGCTTGGCACCCATACCTAATTACCTCCTAATCACCTCCCTAGGGTCTCACTTTGTAATACTATCACCTTGGAGGCTGGGATTTCAACACATGAATTTTAGGGGGACATAAACATTCAGATCTTTGCATCATTTTTCAAAACTTCACTTATTGAAAAACTCTAATGGGGACAGAGTTAGAATATCCATTCACCTGTAATAAACTTTTTATTAATCATAATTGGTGGTTGCAGTGTTAGCATTTTTCTTCTAGCTCTGCTGTATATGTAAAATGAGATAAATCAAAGGAGTGAGCATGAGATATACTAATTCCATCATTCCTCATCTCCATGAGAACCAGGATTCTCAGTGTAGAAGGAAGGAAATAATGTAATCCAGAAAAGGTTAGATAAAAGCCCAGTAATCCTGAAATCCTAAATTTGAATTGACTATATTAAGATAAGTTCACAAGACCTTTTTTATCTTGCACTATGTACATACGCCCAGCCTTATTTACCAAAAAGGCCTAAAAACAATAATCTAATATCTGTGAGCATCCCTAGTACTTAGATGACATTCCTAAAATGCAACTTCCTGTTTAAAGAAGCCAGGGCTTTTTTGAAAAGACAGCTGATTCCAGGTCTCGTGCAGAAAATGTACAAGATGGGGACACCTGGGTGGCTCAGTCAGTTAAGAGTCTGCCTTCGGTGCAATTCAAGATCCCAGGGTCCTGGGATCAAGCCCCACATTGGGCTCCCTGATCAGCAGGAAGCCTGCTTCTTCCTCTCCCTCTCCCTATAGCTTCCTCTACTTGTGTACACTCGCTCACTCTCTCTCTCTCCCCGTCAAATAAAATGAATAAAATCTTTAAAAAATGTACAAGATGAACATGGAATATCTTGTCATACCAGATAGCAAGAAAATCATCAAAGACTACTATGGTCATGTCAAAGAACTCAGCAAAAAACTGGAAGAGATTCTCATTGGTCAAAGATGAGACCATTTTAACTTTAGTAATAATAATTGTAATGGACTGAAACCCATTTGTTTAAACCCATAGATGTAGGGCACCTGGGTGGCAGAGTCAATTGAGTACCCACTCTCAGGTTTGGCTCAGATTGTGATCTCATGGTTGTGGGATGGAGCCCAGGAAAGGCTCCATGCTCTGCACAGTCTGCTTAAGACTCTGCTTCCTCTCTTCCTGCTACCCCACGCTCTCTCACTCTCTTTCTCTAAAATAAATAAATAAATATTAAAAAATATATATATATATCCATAAATTCATAATTATATTTTAAAAACTAATCCATCATCTTTTGAGGATAACAGGGAAACTTGGTGACTAAAAGAAACATCCAGTATTTAAATGAATTATACCACTGGGTAACCAAATGGTAGATAGGGGGAGGCATCTCCTTACAAAAATGTTCCAGCTAACAACAACAACAAAAAAATGTAATTACAACATGGCTAGTTTATAGCCTCCAATAAACTAATGGAGCTAGGAACATAATATTAAAAAAAAAAAAAAAAAAGGTGGGCAAGCAGACATTTTATGCCTCCTGATGAAAGAACACAAATCATCTTCTAGACCAAATTCTGAATCTTCTGGATACAGCTACCAATTTACAAGAATTATAAAGAACAGAGAAACATGCTGAATTGCTCTATGACTATGCAAGTACAAAAATCCAAAGTGAAGGAAACTATAGGTCAATAGGTCCTAGGTCTTTAACAAATAAATGTCAAGGAAAACAAAGGGATAAAGGGAGAACCTGTATATTACAAAAAAAAAAACTTACAAGACTTATCAAGTTCTTTCTAAACATAGGGAAACATCAAATTACAGATTAAACTTATATGATAAAATCATAAAGAAATGCCAATAAGTCATTATTTTATATATATATATTATTAGTGGTTACTTTTGGAAGGAAGAAGGAAGGAGTAAGATGAGATGGGAAAGGGGCACATATAGGAGCTTCTTGGGTGGGTGGCAAAGTTCTATTCTTGATATTAGTGGTAGTTATAGGCATTTTCATCACACAATAATTTACTGAACTATAAAATTTTTATATGTTTCTGTTATCTGTGTCTTACAGTAAAGTAGAAGTTAGAAGAGAAATTATTTTTAATTTTAAACAAAATGCCCGTCTTACTTTATTTCTTCATTGACCTATACATCTCGTCTTTTCCACTTGACTTAGGATAAGACAGATAGTAAGAATGGACAATTAGGGTTTTTTTCCCTTCGATTAAATACGGTAAACTACCTTGAAACAATGCATTCACATCATCTGAGTCCACTGCATACTTGGTTTATTGGCACTACAGCCATCCTGAGCAGCTATGGGTGCTGGCTCCCAACAGCTTACAGACACCCCTTCTAAAGAAATTCTCCTTGGCTGAATGGGAGCCACCACCATCAGAGGTTATGCTCAATGGCCCAACCCATGCCTCAGCACCTCCAGCCCTCAGGCAGCCAGTAGCCAAAAAGTGACTGATAATGAGTACAAATAGCCCTACCACCTTCCCTCAAAGTTAGACCAATTCATACTAGGGAGTCCCTAGAGGATGATGCTAAAAGTAAGACTCTGGCTGAGACCACTTACCTGTTCAGCTCCTCCCCCTACTGCCCAATCCTGTTTTTCTCAACCCCCTATTCCTGAGACTATGTCCTCAATAAATCACTTCCAACTGTATTATTGTCTTGGGCTTTGCTTCTAGAAAACCAACTAAAGGGTACCTGGGCAGCTCAATCAGTTAAGCATCTGACTTCGGCACAAGTCATGCACCATCTCAGGGTCCTGGGAGCCCTAAACTGGGCTCCCCGCTCAGCAGGCTTTCTGCTTATCCCTCTCCCTCTGCCTCTCCCCAGATTCATGCTCTCTCTCACTTACTCTCTCTCAAATAAATAAAAGCTAGAAACTAAGAAAGAAAGAAAACCAACTTAAGACTTGAAAAGGAAAAGTCACTTTTGCAGTAATGAAAGTGACTTCAGTATAAGAAAAGTGAACTACTCATAGGTATGAGAGGTCTCCATAAATCATCATGAATAAACATTTTGTCATTCTAGAAACACTAAATGCCACCAGCATGTCCCAACATCTTTCATTACTTAAGTGAATGAGCCACTAACTCCATCATAAGACTCTCTAATAACTGATTTCTAATATCAACTTCACAAGAAAGACAGAAAGCAAAAGGTCCTAATTTATCTTGCTAGTTGATTACCAGAGCCTTCTATTAAACAGCATCTCAAGAGTCATCCAGGTTATCCAAATGGAAAGATCAAGTTGACTTCTCACTGGATCTCCAGATTCATCAAGTCTCCAAGTCTTCCTAAGTTTTAAGCACTGTCTGGAGTGTCCAATTTTAGATGAAAAGAATTGGTAAGGGCTGATTAAATGAAACAAACAAAGTCTTAACAACATAGACTAACTGGAGGAACACCCAGAGCCTCTGAAGTTCCCCTTTGACATTGTGCCAAACATTCTTTGACACAGTGTGACAGTATGACAACTTTAATCAACACATTGAACATATACATTTATTATCAATGTATCAAAAAGGCATGGAAGTGAGGTAGAAACAAGGACCTCTTTCCATTCACTTCTCTTTCAGGGGTCTAATTAACACTTGGTGTTGACAATGGGTTCCAGAGAAGAACCTCCACAAAGGTGACACTGAGATGGCCTCTGGGCACAAGGTTCACAGTAAACTACCAAAGGACTCAATAAAGGCCTGTAGCACATCTATCATTACCTAACAATATACATCAATCAGTATTGGGAGGTAAACTGTACACTAAGGAAGACTAGTAAATCCTATGCAAAATGATTTTGGAGTATATTTTACAAGAAAGTTTGCTTTATATCTATTAATAGATTCTAGGTTCATAACACCAGATGAATAATCTCTAAATCACATAATCAGAAGGTTCAGATGGTCATTTACCTATTCTCCTTCCTTCAAGAAGAATAGTACCCAAGTAATCACAGGACAGGACAAGCTATATTGGCACTTTGATTTAACAGGCTATAAATCAGTTCAGGCAGTCTCTAACTCTCTACATCTTTCCATCACACAAATAAATACAGATTCTAAATCACAGTACCCGATGTGAAAATTAAAGAGTATTAACCCAATAACAGTGGGAAAAGATTTCCATTTTATAACCATGCCATGCAGACTGCCCCAAAATCAGACAAAAATTCACACCAGTACTAAGAGTAAATTCCCTTTTTGTGAATAAAAAAGAAGTTGTTTTGCGTTTATATCAGCACAATGAAAACTTCAATATGAGAAATTTTAGTGTAAAAAATTGACAACTTCAATTGCATTTTTTAAAACAGTTGAATAACTTAAGCTTTAAACATTTTTAGTCATCTGAGCTAAATCACTGATGTATTAACTGGGCAAACATCTGGAGAAGTGATGTCAGCAACACAGCAGACTAAGAGACTCTAAGCCCTTGTTTACCTGCAGAAAAAACAAAAAACAAAAAACACATAACTTCAGACCAGTTACATTAATTTTATAGGAGTTGTAGAAAACAAAAGTCTACCGCAACCAAGCAAAGGACCAAACAAGAAGCTACATTCAAAATAATAGGAAATTTCCTCACACTTTTATTCACCCATGTCCCAACCCCTTCCCAGCCTGATGTGGCCTTATCTGGAAGGGGTGGCAGCCCAGTTCCCAATTTCCTCTCTTGAAACAGAGGGAGCAGAACAGACCTATTTTACAAAATTTCAACCTATCTGGGGACTGCATCAGGGACTGGTTTTTGTGTCACCTAACTCAGAGCTCAGACAACAAAAAAAGCAACACAGCTTGGATCTAAGACTAGAAAAATTCCTAGGAAAGAGAGAACAGCAATAAAACCTGGAGGGAGACTATAAGACACACAGATGCATGTAGGAAGAGATTTATAGAAGCATACAATAGGAAATGAAAGACCAAGAGAAGAAATCGAAGTGAGAATCATAGGGAATTAAGACACTGAAAAGCAGCCATGTATACAAGAAAATCAAGAAAGCAAACACACAGGCTCAAGAAAGACACATATCCAGAAAAGGCCACCTTACTTCTCCAGATGTTTGTCCAGTTAACACATCAGTGAATTGAAAAATTCCCTAGAGAGGTTTAATAGCAAACTTCAACAGGTTGAAGAAAGAATCAGATAACCTGAGCACAGGTCATTTGAAATTATCAAGTCTGAGAAGGAGAAAAAATTGAAGAAAAGTGAACAGAGCCTAAAGAATTTATATGACACCAACAAGTGGACCAAAATATGCATTATGTGAGTCCCAGAGGGTAAGAAAAGGATGGACTGTTACTATTTGAAAAAATGATAGACAAAAATTTCCCAAATTTGAGAAAAAAAAATCACAGATCTGTAACTCCAAGTAGGCAACAAACACCACAAATAGGATAAACACAAAGATACTCACACCAAGACACAATATCATCAAACCAATTGAAAATCAGAGAAAGAATCATGAAAGCAGCAAGAAGAAAGCAACCTATGACATAAAACAGATCCTCAATAGGATTATCAGGGGATTTCCTGGTGGAAACCTAGCAGGCCAGAACATAGTGCAATTATAAATTTAAAATGATGAAAGGGGAAAAAATGCATCAACTAAAAATTCTGTATTTGGCAAACTGCCTTATTTAAAAATGAGAGGGAGGGGCACCTGGGAGGCTCAGTCAGTTAACATCTGACTCTTGATTTTGGCTCAGGTCATGATCTCAGGGTCCTGGGATTGAGGTCCGTGTTGGGCTCTGGCTCAGTGCAGTCTGCTTGAGATTCTCTCTCCCTCCCTCTCCTTCTGCCCCTCCCCTCATGTTTGCACACACACACACACACACACACACACACACACTCTCTCTCTCTCTCTCTCAAATGGATAAATAAATCTTAAAAACAAAAAAAGAATTGAAGAGAGAAATTAGATAGGTCTACAATAATAGGAGATTTCCCTACCCCAACTTCAATAATGGATACAAAGAAGACCAATAAGGAAATAGATGACTCAAAATTTCAACCAACGGTACCATAGCAGACATATACAAAATACTCCACACAACAGCAGCAGAATAAACTTTTACAAGTGCACATGGAATATTCCTCATGACAGAATATTTGATAGAATCACAGAACAAGTCAGTGAGTTTTTTTTTCTTTAAGCTTTTTTATTTAAACATATAATGTAACCCCACCACCCTCTCCCAATCCCCCTCCCCCCCCCACCCCCCTCAGTTTGTTTTATGACATTAAGAGTCTCTTTTGGTTTGTCTCCCTCCCGATCCCATCTTGTTTCATTTTTTCTTTTCCTACCACCTTAACCCCCACCCCCGTTGCATCTCCACTTCCTCATATCAGGGAGATCATGTGATAGTTGTCTTTCTCTGATTGACTTATTTCACTAAGCATAATACGCTCTAGTTCCATGAGTTTTTAAAACCTGAAATGCAAAATATCTTTTCAACCACAATGGGAAAAAAAAAAAAAAAAAAAACTAGAAATCAATCCCAGAAGGAAAAGTCAAAGATTCACAAACTGGAGAGACCTAAATAATATGCTATTGTTTGGGTCAAAGAAAAATATCATAAGAGAAATTAGGCAATATCTTGAGACAAATGAAAATAAAACATAACATATCAAAACATAAAATTCAGCAAAGCAATGCTAAAAGGGAAATTTATAGTTATACTACTTATATTTAAAGACATCTAAAATCATCAACGTAATCACCACCACAACAACAACAACAAAACAAATTAAACTCAAAGCTAGAAGGACAAAAATAATAAAGTAAGAGGTAAATGACATAGAGAATGGAAAAACATTAAAGAAATTTTTTAAAAACCAAGCAAGGATTTGTTGAAAAAAATCAAATTGTCACACATTTTAGTTGGACTACCCAAGAAAAAGAAGAAAAGATTCAAAATACCAAAATCAAAAGTAAATGTGGAACCATTACTACCACTTTGACAGAAATAAAAAGGACTATAAGAGGGGATTATATGCCACATTTGGGACACCTAGATGGCACCCAACTGGACACCAAATGGACAAACTCCTAGAAATACATAACCCATAAAGACTGGATTACAAAAACACAGGATATCTGAAAAGACCTATAACAAGTAAGGCAATTGAGTCAGTAATCAAAAACCTCCATTAAAAAAAGCCCAGGACCAGATGTCTTCACTGATGAATTCTACCAAACATTTAAAGAATTAACACCAATCCCTCTCCCACTCATCCAAAATACTGAAAATAAGGGAACACTTCCTAACTAATTCTATGAGACCAATTTTACTAATCCCAAAGCATACAAAAACACTCTAAGAAAACAATAGCCCTTATGAACAGTGATGCAAAAACCCTCAATAAAATACCAACAAACCAAATTCAACAGCATATTAAAAGGATTATACAGCATGATGAAATAAGATTTAGTCCTTGAATGCAAGAATTGTTTGCATTATCAATAAAAATTATATCAATGTAATACATTACATCAACAAAATGAAGGGGGAAAATCACATGATCATCTCAATTGATAAAGAAAAAAATGACAAAAGTCAACATTGTTCATGATAAAAATACTCAACTAACTAGGAACAGAAAGAAATACTGCAACATTACAGAGGTCCATTTATGAAAAACTCACAGCTCATATCATACTCAATGGTGAAAGACTGAAAGCTTTTCCTCTAATACCAGGAACAAGACAAAGATACCTACTGCCTCACTTCTATTCAATATAGTACTGGAAATCCTAGCCAGAGCAATTTGGCAGGGGGAAAAAAAAAAATACAGGGCATCCGAACTGAAAAAAAAGAAGTAAAATTATCTGTTCACAAAGGACATGATCTTATACAAAGAAAATCCTGAAGATTTCACACAAACAAAAAAATTAAAACCAATTGCACTAGTAAGTTAATATAATTAAGTTGCAGGACACAAAATCACATAAAATTCAGTTGCATATCTATATGCACGTACCTACGTACACTAAGAATGAACAATACAAAAAGGAAACTAACAAAACAATTCCACTTACAATAGCAACTAAAAGAATAAATAAAATACTTAAAAATAAACAAGTAAATAAAAGATCTGTACACTGAAAACTAGAAAATATTGCTGAAATTAAAGAAAATACCAATAAATGGAAAGACATCTCATATTCATAAATTAGAGGGCTTACTATAGTTAAGATGTCAATACTATCCAAAGTCACTCTTTACATTCAATGCAATCCCTATCAAAATCTCAATTGTGGGGTACCTGGGTGGCTCAGTCGGTTAAGCATCTGCCTTCATCTCAGGTCATGATCCTGCAGGCCTGGGATCCAGCCTGCTCAGCGGGGAGTCTGCTTCTCCCTCTCCCTCTCCCTCTGCCCCTCCCCTTGCTTGTGCTCTCTCTCTCTCTCTCTGTCAAATAAATAAAATCTTTAGAAAAAAAATCTCAATCGTGTTTTTTGTAGAAATAGCAAATCTATTCTAAAATTCATATAAAATATCAAAGGACCCCAAAGAGCCAAAAGAATCTTAGAAAGGAAGAACTCAGTTGGAGTTCTGAACTTCCTAATTACAAAACTTGCTACAAAGCTACAATAATTAAAACAGTGCAGTACTGGCATAAAGACATATAGTCCAATGGGATAGAGGTCCCAAACCATTTAATTGGTACAGGACTCAACTCGAAAAATGAAATAACCATAGGCAAAAGATTAAGTTGGACCCTTACTTAACACCATGTGTAAAATTTAACTTAAAGTGCCTGCCTGGCTAAGTCAGAAGAGCACATAACTCTTGATCTTGGGGTCATGAGCTCAAGCCTCACATTGTAGGTGGAGATTACTTAAATAGGTAACACTTAAAAATTTTTATAAAATAAATAAAAATTTAAAAATGAAATATAACTCAAAATGAATCAGCCTAAACATAAGGAACTAAAAATATAAAACTCTTAGAAGAAAACATAGAAGAAAAGTTTTACATGACATTAGATTTGGTAATGATTTAGATAACACACCAAAAAATCAGGCAACAAAAGAATAAATAGATAAATTGGACTCATCAAAATTAAAAACTTGCACACCAAAGAAAACTTAAATCAAAAGACTGAAGAGAAAATTCACAGAATTGGAAAAAACATTTCAAATAATGTTTCTGATAAGGTTGATGTCTGAAATATAAATACCCACAACCCAAAAACAAACAAAAGCAAGCAAATTGATTAAAATACAGGCAAAGGACTTGAACAGATGTTTCTCCAAAGATACACAAATGGCCAATAAGCACATGAAAAGATGTTCAACATGATAAAGCATTAGGAAAATGCAAATCAAAACACAATGAGACACCACTTCACACTCAAGAGACTGGTTATTATCAAAAGAAAAGAAAAAATAAATAAAACAAAATAACAAGTGTTGATAAGGACATGGAGAAATAGAAACCCTTGTACATTGTTGGTGGGAATGAATAATGGCACAGCTGCTGTGGAAAACACTACCAAGGTTCCTCAAAATATGAAACAGAAAATTAAGAATTTGAACAGGTAATGTGTATACCAGTGTTCCCAGCAGCATTATTCATAATAACCAAAATGAAACAACGCAAATGTCTTTCAAAAGATGAACGGATAAAATGTGGTATATACACACAACTGACTATTACTCAGCCTTGAAAAGGAAGGAAGTTTTGACATTTGATACAACACGGATGAACCTGGAAGACAATATGCTAAATAAAATAAGCCAAACATGAGTAGACATATAATTTGCTTCTACCAAAAGCACGGAAATTCATAGGGACCAAGTAGAATGGCAGTTGCCAGGAGGCTGGGGGCATGGGAAAGAGTGACTCAGTGTTGTATGGAAACACAGTTTCAGTTTGAGAAGAAGAAATAGTTCTTCTTGGAGAATACTGTGGTATTGGTTGCACAACATTATAAATGTACTTAATGTCATGGAGCTATACAATTAAAAAATGGTTAAAACAGGTGCATGGCTGGCTCAATGGGTAGAGCTTGTAACTCTTGATCTTGGGGTCATGAGTTCTAGCCCCACACTGGGTGCAGAGATTACTTTAAAAAAAAACTTAAAAAAAAATAGTTAAGGAGCGCCTGGGTGGCTCAGTCAAAGTTCTGCCTTTGGCTCCGGTCATGATCCTGGAGTCCCAGGATGGAGCCCTGCATCAGGCTCCCTGCTTAGTGAGGAGTCTGCTTTTCCCTCTCCCCCTGCTCCTCCCCCAACTCATGCTCATTCTCTCTCTTTCTCTCTCTCTTGCTCACTCTCTCTCTCAAATATATAAATAAAATCTTTTTTTAAAAAGTTAAAATGGTCATTTTTGTTATACATATTTAACCACAATATTAAAAAGTTAACAAAAAGATAAACTGAAAATGGCTACTTCTAGGAAATGAGACTGGGGAATTTTTATTTTCTTTTTAAATTATTTATTATCTCTATTTTCAATATGTTTTCATAATCTCTTATTACCATCTTAATAATAAAAGATAAGACCTTTTTGTTTTATTATTTTTTAAAAAACAAATATCAGCATTGTATTTTGGTACTGTACCTATTCTGGCTGTATATAGTTTTATTATGTTTTTAATCTAACTTTTTCTTTGCATATGAAAACAATAACAAGTTTAAGAAACAGATATATAAAAGGACGAGAAATAAGGGGCACTTGGATGGCTTAGTCAGTTGAGCATTTGACTCTTGGTTTTGGCTCAGGTCATGATCTCAGGGTTGTGACTGAGGCCCACATCAGGTTTCCTGCTCAGCGGGGAGGGGAGTCTACTTGTGATTCTCTCCCTCTTCCTCTGCCCCTTCCCACCTCAAATGAATAAATAAATTCTGAAATGTATATATTTTTATATATATTTTATATATTTATATACTATATATATATATTTCAGAATTTATTTATTCATTTGAGAAAGAGGCAGAGAGAGCACAGGCAGGAGGAGAGACAGAGGGAGAAAAAAAAGCAGGCTCCCAGATGAGCTGGGAGCCAGACATGGGGCTTGATTCCAAGATCTGGAGACCATGACCCAAACCCAAGGCAGATGCTTAACCAGAGGGCAGAGGGAGAGGGAGAAGCAGGCTCCCAGATGAGCTCGGAGCCAGACATGGGGCTTGATCCCAAGACCTGGAGACCATGACCCAAGCCCAAGACAAATGCTTAACCATCTGAGCTATCCAGGCACCCCAATAAATAAATCTTTAAAAAGATGAAGTGATATGTTCGCCATGTTAACATTAATTTTGGAAGAGCCATTAATTTAATCAGTGAATGTTACTCTTAAACTGCAATGCAAAGTAGTCCTTGAAATATGGAAAACAGGACACCTGGGTGGCTCAGTTGGCTAAGCATCTGCCTTCAGCTCACATCATGATCCCAGAGTCCTGGGATCAAGTCCCACATCAGGCTCCTTGCTCAGTGGGGAGCCTGCTTCTCTCTTTCTCCTTCTGCCTGCCCTGCCTGCCGTTCCCCCTGCTTGTGCTCTTTCTCTAGGACAAATAAGTAAAATATTTTTTAAAAAGAAATAGGGAAAACAAAACTATCAAATGCCTCTGTCTTTCCTACCAAACTATGCTGCTATGTTGAGGTTATTATAAATTAAGCATAAAAATATTTTTAACTATTTTATGTATTCTTCAGAAAGAATGTGCATGTTCCTTCATTCGACCCCAAAGCAGACTAAAAATAAAGCCCCTTGGACTCACCATTGTCCTCTTCAGAGGAAACAAAGTCAATGAAAAGCATCATCCCAAAACACCATCATCTTCCCTGTCTACTCTCCACCCTGAATTCCCACAAATCTACCCACCTAATAACAAAAAGGCACATAAGCCAGAAATTGTTTATAGGAGCCATATGGACAAACAATTAAGTCTGATCCTAAGATGTTCTTTAGTGTTAGCAATGAAGCTATATATATATGTGTGTATATATATAAGCTATATATAAGCCATATATATATGTATATATATAAGCTATATATAAGCCATATATATATCTTCATTGCTAACACTTAAGAACATCTTAGGATCAGACTTAATTGTTTGTCCATATGTTTATACACACACACACACAAGCAAACACACATACAGATTAACAACTATCAATGACCTCTGAAAACTGTGTTCTTCACAGAAATGTAAAGATGGAGAACATGGCAGTTCAGCTCTATTTTCACCAGAACCTAATCTTGACAAAGTAAACATATGTGTGAGAGTAACCTTTACACCCTCAGAAACATTCTCAAACAAATCCACCAACGCTGTATTCAAGAAGGGCACAGCAGTGTTCAGGGCTGAGGATCCTGTTAGAGTCAACAGCAGTAGTTACTGTTTTTAGATCTCTCTGCTTGAGAACCTCGACCACTCTAAATTTGTGAAACTAGAAAAGATTTAAAAAGAAATGTGATTTTACCCACTCATCCCTCACCTCCATAAAGCATCTGACTAGAGGTCCCCTAAACAAAACAAAGGGAGAGCACATAGTGTATTAGTGAGTCTACTTCTAAAAAGGAAAAATCAAGGGAGAATAGAAAGGAAGAATGATCGGTGATAAAAAAGCATCATTGTGTTCAGAGAAGTTGCAAGAAAGACAGCAGATGAAAATAGAGCCTTGTCTATCTCTAGTCTCCTGTTTGAGCCACAGAAGATGGAAAAAATGGAAGAAGGGAGGGAGAACATGTGAAGCTGTAGAAGATCATGTAGTTCTTAATGTTCCAGTAAATTAAAGTTCAAAAATTTCCCAGGACCATTACTTGCTACTTAGATGCATCTACCTCTGTGACAAAAATCTAAAGAGACTAAGGTTTCTTGACCATATATCCATTCTGCTGTGACTATATTTTCCAATCCTGAAGAAACACCAGGATATAGTGACAGAGCATAATCTTTTAAATTTGATCTTGAATCCTCACTCTGTCTTTTGCTGGGTGACAATTTTCAAGTTACTTAACTTTCATGAAACTATTTTCCTTATCCATAATAATGGAAATATCAGAATTTTCTCCTTCTCTAGATATTAAACAAACACAAAAAGACAATGAATTAAATGGAATTTCCAAACACCATTTTCAAAGCAACGAGGAGACAGGTGCAATTTAAAGACTTCAAAATATCTGTAACAACTGGCCCAAGCAGGTTAGATTGGGCAGAAAGTAAACAGAGGGAGGTAAAGGAAAGAAGCACAGAGAATTAAACAGACTGAGTGTTAGAAGATTCCAAACACCACAATCAAAAACATACTTGAAGGTGAAGAGCACATCTTGAAGAAGACAAGCTATATCCCATGTTTGCAACAATGGGCGCAAGAAATGATATGAGCAAGGTGGTAGCAGAAGCTCTCCAAGACCTCAGGTTCAAAAAAATCAAAAGATATTCAAAAAATCTCACAGCTAGAAAAAAAAAAATCTCATGCATGAGCCATATTTGCTGGAAATAGCCCTATCCACGATGCAGCAGAGATGGAGGGAGGCTCTGGATTGTGAAGTCTGAAAAGCTACCCTAAAAGCTTTCCCATACCACAATACCTCTTGAAAAAACCTGGACTCAGAAAATCCAGTAGACTCAATGATGAATAGTTAAAAAAAAAATGGAGAAGCAATAAAAAAGATATTCTATTGAAAAGCTATAAAACCATAAAACTTAATACGAGCCAAAGAACACTCCCTAGAATGTTGCCACAAATCAGATGAAAATTGCAACCAAATAGTTTCCATAAGTTTTCAAAACTTAACAAGGTAATCACCTCCATAAAAACAAAGGAAATTAAAAAAAAAAAAGACTACAAAGTACAAATGTAAAAAATTCAAGATAGATACAGTAAGAATCAGGGCTGGCAGAAATCACAAAAGAAATTTTAGAGGAAGAAAAAAAATCATAGAAATGAAAATGAATTTGAAATGAGCACAAAACAGAAAAGATATCACAGAAAACAAAGGAAGGAATGGAGAATAGGATTTTAAAAGCCAAAAAACAAAACTGGACTCATTGACACAAGTACTTGCTATCAATTAAGGGCTAAACTTTGTCCTACAATAACTTCACATGATGGAGGTGAGAATTCATGGGTTGATACAACTGTTTATAGAAGCGGTTCAATCACCATCGTTACTGTTACTATCAGCATATTTACAGCATCATTTATTTAGAAGACAACACAATAACCAACCAGAAGTTCAGGGAGATGAAGATCTACATTGGAGTCCTCAGCCCACAGATGAGAGTCAAACAGAAAAGCAATGGGCCCACGACAAGATACTAACATTTAAGGTAGAAAAAAGTATCCCTAATAAAGGCAGAATAAGATATCAAAGAAGTAGTTTATTAATGATACTACTAATGATGCCCATGATGATGATAAGAATACAGTGCTTGCTATATTATTATTACTGAAGCATTTGCTATATATGATAAGCATTTTAATATATTCTCATTTAACCACATATAACTTCTTGAGGAATGTAGTGCTATCCCCATTTTATAGATGAGGATACTGAGGTTTGTTCCAAACCACATGGAAGTTTCAAGATGACTGAGTACTCAGCAGAGCTGAATGCAACAAAGAGGTCCAGTAGAACAGGCCTTAAAGGTACACAACATGATCTGCCAACATGAAGGTCACCATGAAAGCAATTTCAGTGAAATGGAGAGGACGACGCTAAATTGCAAGCAACTAAGAAGTGAACAGGACATGAGGAAATAAAGACAGTGCTAAACATCCCATTAACGAAGGTGAACTACAAACAGAAGGACAAACTGGCCAACAGGATGGGGGAGGAGTCTATGCTGGTTATTGATTCTGGGTCTGGGTTTCTACTGTGTTACTGTGTGTTGGGTGGAGCTTTGACTAGAGCATTTCGTGGGCTTACTGCACTCTCCAGATCTGCCCTCTCAGTCTTCTCTTAGTCCTCTTTGCTCTCCCATTGACCTCCCACAGATATCCACACCTGTGATTTCAAATCTCACTTTGCACAATTGGGACTCAAGGTTACAGACCTATGGCTATGGTTCCATGTCAGCCTTTCCAGTGACCTAGAAAGACACATCCACATGGATATCCCACCTTCTCTTCAAAATCAAAATGCTCAAAACCAAAGCCACCATCTAAACCCACATATCTGCTCCTTCTCCCTCTTCCCCATTTCTGTCACTCTTCTTTACATATAGTAGGTGCTCAATAAATACTGAGTAAGTCATTTCTGAACCTTGCTCCCTCAAAAATACCTTATGCTCAATGTGGTTAATGAAGCTAAAGTCATACAATTTTTTTCAAGACTTGGTATGCTAACTCTGACATCTTTTTGAAGATTTACATCATTACGTGACCTTAATTCGTTCCTTGTTTCAATTAGTATTTAATTAATTAATTAATTAATAAGGTTAATAAGGGTGCCTAGGTGGCTGAGTTGATTAAGCATCCAACTCTTGGCTTCTGCTCATGTCATGATCTCATGGGTTGTTTTTGAGATCAAGACCATGGTGGAGTCCATGCTCAGCAAGAGTCGGCTCAAAGATTCTCTCTCTCTGCCTCTCCCCCAACTCACACACATTCTCTCTCTCTCTCTCTAAAATAAATAAATAACTCTTTTTAAAAAATCAAGAGGTTAATAAAATATTCCAAAGTAGTCACTGGAAATCCTTATGCCCTATATACATTTAACATCATTCCCAAGAAATCTGATCCCATATGCTGAATATTTACATCTTATCAGAAACAAAAGTCTCTTTTTTCTTGATACACAATCAAGAAAGAATTCCAATCATACAACTAAAATAGAATCAAGTATTCATCTCAGTATATCCATCAAAGTATAAATGCTACAATTTATAGTAGTATAATACATTATCAGAACTTTCTGCTTGCGGTGATATATTAAGATATTTTCATGAAATTTACCTGAACACCCCCAGAAAGCTTAAGTGATAAAAGCACTTCACTATTTTTTACTTCTCCAAACTAAAAATAAGAAAAGGTCTGGAATTCAGACCCTTTAAAATGCATATATACAAATCATCCACAACAAAACCAACAAGAAAAATTGAGATGAGGGTAACTGAACAAAACTGGTACAACAAAGAAGCTGTTTCAGTTTTGTTTTGTTTTTTTAGATCTTATTTATTTATTTGACAGAGAGACAGAGTGAGAGAGGGAACACAAGCAGGGTGAGTGGGAGAGGGAGAAACAGGCTTCCTTCTGAGCAGGGAGCCCATGCAGGGCTCAATCATAGGACCCTGGGATCATGACCTGAGCTGAAGGCAGATGCTTAACAACTGAGCCACCCAGGCGCCCCAAGAAGGTGTTTCCATATTAAGGCATACTTTTGTCTGAAGCAAAAGGATACCAGCAATACTAATTCTGTGTTTATTTGAAATTTTAATATTTTGTTCACCATGGACTTTGGTCCTAATTTTGATTTTTCAAAGTATTCTTTATTACTGATAATAAATTTTCGGTACCTCCTTAAGTTGGTACCTGTCTCTAGCCCTGGCCCTGTGATACATGACTTAAGGAGGGAGGAAAAAAAAGAGCAAAAAGCACTAACATATGTACTCTGTTTCCCGCTTAGGACACAAAAATGATCAAGCTCTACAGTCCTTGCACCCTTGAATTAAACTGCCATTTAAAAATATCTATTCCTCTCGGGATTGCTATTTCTGCCATTTTACACAGCCCAAGTAATTTCTCACTTCTAGGAGCTTATGATAAAAAAGGAACATCCCTGATGAAACCAAACACACAAAGAACATGTAGTTAGAAAAATAAAAATACACAGATATGTATTTCTTAAAAGAACATTTTCTAAAGAACAAACTATTTTCTGAGGAGTCTGAAAGAAAGCCGCTCTCTTTCTACTACTCCTGTTCCCAACTGCTTCTCCCACTAACCAAGCTTCACAAAAGTAGAAATCCAGAGCCGCTGCTGCTGGTTTCATAACTGTCTGGGAAGAAAAGGAAAACTTTGAGTTGAACTCTTTATGTGACACAAATTTCCATTATCCAAAATTGGGAAGCTATAATGCTGAATACAAAAAGAAGAGAGAGCCATATTCAAAAGCAGATTTGAAATAAATTACTATTATTAAAAAAAAAAGAAATCAAGAAGGAAAATACAATTTTTCACAGAAAGTAATTGTCAAATTATGGAAGTGTGTGGTAATATAGCACAGAAGCTGACTGGATCACTTGATTTTCTACTTAGGATTAAGTTTTCTATGCTGTGAATTAATATCTTATGCATTAACTAAAGGGAACAAGCACAATTTTTTTTAAGTTCTAAAAACTATACTGCCTTTCACTGCTTTCTTCACAAATAAAGATTTTAAGGTTTTGTGTTTATTCTTAATATATTATTTTTGAAAGAAAAGTCACTACTATAATTATCCAAATCTGACAGCTGTAAAACTGTATGGAAAAGACTAGAAAACAGAAGACACAAAGAAACTAATTCAGAGATATATAAACAACCACTTAAAATTTGAGGGAGATTAATAGAGTTCAAAAGAGAATAATTAAATAGCCACTAAAAGCCAAACAAACTACAACTTTCAAAAATCGTGCATAGAAACAGGTTTTGAAAATGTCTGCTACTACATCTGAGATCACAGAGTAGTAACTTTCAGAAGGAAGCTAAAGAGAGTACCAAATAATGAACAGATTTCTGTGGTGAGAAGCTGTTCCTAAGCATGCAGACTCAGAGGTACAGTGGTAGCAAATAAACCTGTTGTTCAATGAACTGCCTGTCTGCTAGGCTAGATAACAAATGGGGAGCTAAATCTCTCAGAACCCTAAAGAATGCTCAGGATGAAAATTAACTAGCTTCTGCTTGCTGATTTTATTAACATGGAGGGAGAGCAGGGGACAAAAGACTGCTTTGAAAAGAAGTTGAAATATGAAATAAAATATCTCAAAGTACGTTCACTTAACAGAGCTCATTTTGGCTCACTAAAATACTGTGCTTACTCACTACCTCCAATTTACTTTTCCCTGATTTTACAAGAAATCATTTCATCCACAGTCACAGGCAAGGCTTCACAGTTCCAGTAACAGAGAAGGGCCACATCCTAAAGGATCCCATACAGGACCGAACACAAAACCCTTCCTGATGGGGCTATGTAATGCTGGGCTATACACTTGGATATGGTCCACCTGATGCTGTGGGCATTTATAATATATCAAAGAAAATACTGAAGTCAAGAAACATCTTCAAGGGCTCCTGGGTGGTTCATTGGGTTAAAGCCTCTGTCTTCAACTCAGATCATGATCCCAGGGTCCTGGGATGGAGCCCCGCAATGGGCTCTCTGCTCAATGGGGAGCCTGCTCCCCCCCCCCCGCCTGCCTCTCTGCCTACTTGTGATCTCTGTCTGTCCAATAAATAAATAAAATCTAAAAAAAGAAACATCTTCAAACTCCAAATTACACTGGTCTCCCCCTGGCTTACTGCTCCCTGCCATGTTACCAAGTGGCAACAGTATTCCTCAAGCCTTCGCCTAGTTGATCAGATGAGAATTACAAAAACAGATTTTTCACCTCCATATAAAAAAAAGGTTTCCAAACTTAGAGGTGTCTAGAAATAGGATTATGTTCCCTACTAAGGTGGTGAATTCTCTGATGCTAGAAGAGTTCAAGCACTGTCACGGTAACCCCTTGTCAGAGGGAATTTGTTCAACCGAAGGAAACTAACTGTACCAAGAGAGTCAGGAGTACTGTTCCTGCTGCAATCCTGGGATGAAAGCAACTGATTCCCACGAGGTATTTTAAAAAATAAAATAAAATAAAATAAAAAACAAAAAAACGGTCTCTTCCCTAAGCCAGAGTATGCATTTTAAATATTTTTGTTTAAAAGGCTCCCTCTAGGTTAGATGTAGCATAAAAGTAAAAATAAAGTAGAGGCAACTGGATTATGGTTTTTTAAGATGTTATTTATTTGACAGAGAGAGATCACAAGTAGGCAGAGAGGCATGCAGAGAGAGATGGGGGAAGCAGGTTCCCCGCTGAGCAGAGCCGGACGCAGGGCTCGATCCCAGGACCCTGAGATCATGACCTGAGTGGAAGGCAGAAGCCCAACCCACTGAGCTACTCAGGTGCCTAACAACTGGGTTATGTTAACACAAAACTTTGTAGCATAGTCAGCCTAATTAGATTAATACAAACTTGGAAACAGGATGGGCAGACAGAAATGCAGCTAAGAGACTTGAAAAGGAAAGCCACAAAAGAATTTCTAATGCGATATGCAATAAAGTTCATTGTCTCATCAGAGACTGGGGACCTCAGGACACCATCAGAAGTAAAAGGTTCTACAGCCATAAGGGTTCCACTGTCCTCGAGTCGAAACAAAAAGGTTTTAATGACATATGGATCAACCCATCTGGCTTGGTTTTGGTTTTCACCCCTTCTTACCTTTGGGAGTATAGGTCAAAAATTCTTTTACTTACAAAATTATTATTTAAAATAATAATAATAATTCAACATAGTGATCCGGAGTAATGCCTCCTGACCTAAGCATTAAATCTTACCAGTTTTAGAGCCAGAAGGCAATCAATGCCCTAAAATGCACACATCTAGATGTCACTTCATTCACGGCTACCAAAATTTCAGTCACTTGAGTGCCCTCTTCTGTTTTTGCCACAGCTACAGACCAAATGTAGCAGTAAAGCTCCCACTGTCATACAGTGCCATTTTAAATTCAGATGAAGAAAAAAAAAAAAGAAAGAAAGAAAATGTTAGCCTACAGATGGGCATTTATTCTAATTTCTGAGGACACACTTGAGATCCGCCATTAATTTAAGCTCCATGCTGCCAGGAGACCAGAGATGACCACAGTCAGGAGGGGAAGAAGCTTGCAGTACTGTGAAGTGGGGGCTACAGGTGAGGGCATGGCCTCACATCGGAGGAGCCCAGCTCCTATGTCAGAGAACTCTCCTAATGCTGACACACCAAAGGAATAATCACCTTAGTAACAGACAAACTAAAAGGCTGAGTCTGTTGTACAAATGGGCAGAATCATTCAAAACAGCAGATACCCAGGATGTGGAAGTCAGAAAAGTCTATTCCGAATGACACTAAGAGAAAAGTACTTAACACAATGTTAAATTCAACTGTGTATGTTAATAAAGACTAAAAGAAAGCAAAGATTCTCCTGGTAGAAATTGTTGGTGTCATGCGATGAAGAGTTTTTTTCCCCCAATAACTTTTATTTTAACCATATGAATAGTGTTCACTGGAGAAAATACAAAAGGACAGATAAACAAAATAAAATCACCCATAAACTTTTCATTCAGACAGAAACATTATTTCTATTTTGTTGCATTCTCCCATAGACTTTTTTCTATATGAATATAAACATACACATTTTTAAGTAAAGTGGAAGCATAGTGTACATACTGTTTTGTAACTTGCTTTCTTTAATAGATTCCATGTTCAAAGACTACAATTCAACAATTTTATAAGGTCCTCTAGTGATGCCACATAAAATACACAGGTGTACCACCAGTTACCCAACCAATCCCTAATTGCTATGAATTGACAAAAAAGATGGAAGATAACGAATTTCAAATGTTAATTTTTTATTTTTATAAAGATTTATTTATGTTAGATTGAGAGAGAGAGAGAGAACACGTGAGTGGGAGGGGGGCAGAGGGAGAGAATTTTGAGGCAGATTCCCCATTGAGTGTGGAGCCAGAGGAAGGGCTCGATCCCAAGACCCATGAGCTCATGACCTGAGCTGAAACCAAAAGTTCAACCAAATGAACCACCCAGGCGCCACTCAAATGTTAATGTTTTAAAAATGATGGATCCCTCCTGGTGAAGAAATATAATTTGTAAATCCACCAAAATGAATTCAGACAAACAAGAAACACTCTCTTTTTAAAAAGGAGTCTTGATGGAGTACCTGGGTAGCTCAGTATGTTGAGGACCAGACTCTTGATTTTGGCTCAGGTCTTAGTCTTGGAGTCATGGGATCGAGCCCCACATCAGGCTCCATGCTCAGCAGGGAATCTGATTCTCTCTCTCTCTGTGCCCCTCTCCCACTCGCTCTCTCCTTCTCCCTCCCTCTCTCTCTCTCTCAGACAAATGGGTTTTTTTAAAAATCTCAGTAGCTGAGCAGGCAAGGATCTTCCACCCAAGTTGCTCTTGGGGATGTGTGCACTATGCTTGTGGGTTGATCCCTAAGATCTTTGGGTACACTTGAGGGTAATTTAAGGACTGTCTCTTTATTGTTACAGATCCTGCCTTTATAATAAATTATCTTCCTTAGGAACTGACTCTTTCTCATTATGAAATGTCTCTGTCTTTAGTGATGTTCCTTGCCTAAGTCCCCTTCACCTGATATTGTATATAGCTATACCAACTTTCTCTTGGTTGGTTTGCTAGCATGTTCCTTCTTTTCCCATCCTTTTACTTTCAACCTTTCTGTACCCCTTTATTTAAGGTATGTATACTGTAAGCAGCATTTTTTAAAATATTCAGATCAATAATCATTGTCAGGTAAATGAAGTATCTAGTGCAGTTGCATTTCATATAATAATATATTTAAGTAGAAACTTACCATGTTGCTATTCTTCTGTTTGTTCTACCTGTTTTCTCTCTCTCCTTTCCTACTTTCTGATTCCTCAATTACTTTTCTTTTTTTTTTTTAAAGATTTTATTTATTCATTTGACAGACAGAGATCACAAGTAGGCAGAGAGGCAGGCAGAGAGAGAGGAGGAAGCAAGCTCCCCACAGAGCAGAGAGCGCGATGTGGGACTCAATCCCAGGACCCTGGGATCATGACCTGAGCTGAAGGCAGAGGCTTTAACCCACTGAGCCACCCAGGCGCCCCCTCAATTACTTTTCATCATTCAATTTCCCTTCTATTACCCCATTAGTTATACATTATTATTATTTTAGTGATTAGAGATTACAACATACACTCTTAATTAAGAGATACACCTCATTTTACTCTGCTTTGCTATTTTTTTCAAATTGAAAATTTGTGGCAACTCTACATCAAGCAAGTCCATTGGTGCCATTTTTCCAACAGTATTTGCTCACTTCATTTCTCTCTGTCACATGCTGGTAATTCTCAAAATATTTTAAGATTTTTCATCATTATTACATTTGTTACAATGATCTATGATCCCTATTTGCTGGGACACAACAATATTGAATCTAGGCCAATCACTAACCTTACAAAGACCTCTATGTATTCAAGAGAAAGGAAAAGTTGTACATCTCTCACTGCATAAGAAAAGTTTGGAACAAGCAGAGGTTTGTTCCTGGGGTTTAGGGAAAGAAGCTATCTCCATAACATAAAGGGGCAAAGTGCAGCCCAAAGTGCTGATGTAGAAGTAGAGCCATTTATGCCATCATGCAGATCAAGTTAAGATAATTCATGAAGGAGGCTACATAAAACAACAGATTTTGAATGTATACAGAACAGCCTTATATTAGAAGAAGATGCTATCTTGGACTTTCATAGCTAGAGAGGAGAAGTCAATGCCTAACTTCAAAGTTTCAAAGTTCAGGCTGACTCTCCTGTTAGCTAGGACTGACACAGCCAGCGATTTTCAGTTAAAGATAATGCTCATTTGTCATTCTGAAAATCCTAGGGCTCTTAAGAATGACGTCAAATCTACTCTGCCTGTGCTCTATAAATGAAAACAACAAAGGCAGAATGACAGCATATCTATTTATAACATGGGTGACTGAATATTTTAAGCCCTCTAATGAGAACTAGGTTCAGAAAAAAAGATTCCTCTCAAAATATTACTGCTCACTGACAATGCACCTGGTCATCCAAGAGCTCTGATGGAGATACACAATGAGATTAGATTTGTTTTCATGCTTACTAATGCAACATCCCTTCTGCAGCCTAAGGTTCAAGGTATAATTCCAACTCTCAAGTCTTATTATTTAAGAAATACATTTCATAAGGCTATAGCTGCCATATATAGTGATTACTCTAGTGGATCTAAACAAAGTAAATCGAAATCTTCTGGAAGGAATTCACCATTGTAGATGCCATGAAGAACATTTAGGATTCATGGAAAGAGGTCAAAATATCAACAAATACAGGAGTTTGGAAGAAGCTGATTCCAACCCTCACAGATACCTTGGGGGTTCAAGACTTCAAGACTATAGACATGACAGAAATGACAAGAGAACTAGAATTAGCAACTGTAGCTTAGAGATGTGACTGAACTGCTGTAATCTCATAAAACTTGAACAGATGCTTCTTATGGATGAGCAAAGAAAGTGGTTTTTTGAGATGAAAGCTACTCCTGGTAAAGATACTATGAAGACTATTGAAATGACAACAAAGGACTTAAAATCTTAGTTGATAAAGCAGTGGCAAGGTTTGGAAGGACTGCCTCTAATTTTTAAGGAAGTTCTACTGTGGGTAAAAATTTTTGAAACAGGATTACATGCTACAGAGAAATCATTCGTGAAAAGAACAGTCAACTGGTGAGCCAATCGTCATTGCAATCTTATTTTAAGAAATTGCCACAGCCACCCTGAACTTCAGCAACCACCACCCTGATCAGTCAGCAGCCATCAATATTGTGGTAAGACCTTCTACCAGCAATAAAATCTGACTTGCTCAAAGCTCACATGATGGTTAGCAATTTTTACCAATGAAGGAATTTTTTTTTTAAGATTTTATTTATCTGACAGAGAGAGAAAGACCACAAGCAGGGAGAGCAGCAGAGGGAGAGAGAGAAGCAGGCTCCCCACTGAGCAGGGAGCCTGATGTGGTGTTCAATTCCAAGACACTAGGACCACGACCCAAGCAGAACACAGACGCTTAACCAACTGAGCCACCCAGGTGCCCCAATGAAGTATTTCTTAAATTAATGTATATACAAGATATTATTTTGTTGTTGATGCTCTACAGTCAATATTCATGTAGAATTTTCTACATAGTTATTGGTTTTGTTACTCTTCCTATTTCTTCCTATATTTCCATGCTTCCATTTGGAATCATTTTTCCTTCTGTCTAAAAGAATTCTCTTTAGGGCGCCTGGGTGGCTCAGTGGGTTAAGCCTCTGCCTTCGGCTCAGGTCATGATCTCAGGGTCCTGGGATCGAGTCCCTCATCGGGCTCTCTGCTCAGCAGAAAGCCTGCTTCCCCCTCTCACTCTGCCTGCCTCTCTGCCTACTTGTGATTTCTCTCTCTGTGTTTCAAATAAATAAATGAAATCTTAAATATATATATATATAAATAAATAAAAATAAAAGAATTCTCTTTAATATTTCTTTTACTATGGGTCTTCTGGTGACAAATTCTCTCTGCTTTTGTCTGAAAATGTCCTTTAGTTGCCTTCATTTTGAAAGATATTTTCACTGGGAAGTGAATTAGATTGACAGTTACTTTCTTCATTGCTTTAAAGATCATTTCATTGTCTTCTCATTTCAATTATTTTTGTGGAAAAGCCTACTCCCGGTCTTACAGTAGTCCTTTTAAGATAATATATGTTCCTATGCCCTTCTATTTTCCTACTCTTTTTTTCTATGTTTCAGTCTGAATATTTTTTATTGGCCTATATTGCAGAGTTTGCTAATTTCCTATGTCCAATCTGCTATCAAATTTATCTATTTAATTCATTTTATTTACTGTGTCTTTCATTTCCAGCAATTCCATCTGGGTCCCTTTTTTTATACATTCCATTTCGTATGTGAAATTCTCAACTACTTTCTTGAACATATTAATGACAGCTCTTTTAAAATCCATACCTAATTATTTTAATAGCTGGATCACCTGTTGCTGTTTTCAGCATTTTTACTTTTTTTTTTTCTTTTAATCATTTAGCCCTATTTCCTAGCATCCCTGTTGATTTTTCATTGAATGCCAGACATTGTGTATCAAAAACTAATGAGACAATCTGTGAGTCTGGCTGATGTTATTCTTCAGAGATGATTTATTTTTGCTTTCTGGCAGGTTATTAGAATTGGGATGGACCACTATAATCCACTCTGAGTTAAAGTGGTTCAAGGCAACATTTTAGTCTTTTGTGAAGGATGCCGTATTTCAAGTTTACTCTTACTCCTGGGGGAGGCCAGACCCTTGCAGGAAGTCTAGAGTGCTTACCAGGTCTCCTTTTCCTTGACAAGTCCTAAATTCCAAATTTTGTTTCCCCAGAACCTATTCACTGCCTGCTTAGCCTCTCAGCCTTTAAGAATAGCTTTCTCACAGCATGGAGTTTCCTCAAAAAGTTGAAAATAGAGCTACCCTACAACCCAGCAATCGCACTACTGGGTATTTTCCCTAAAGATACAAATGTAGTGATCCAAAGGGGCACATGCACCCAAATGTTATAGCAGCAATGTCCACAATAGCCAAACTACAGAAAGAGCCCAGATGTCCATCAACAGATTAATGGATAAAAAAGATGTGGTGTGTGTGTGTATGTATATATATATATATATATATATA
>ML102982.1:0-170623 GCA_003697995.1 Taxidea taxus jeffersonii
AAAAAAAAAAAAAAAAAAGCCACAGTCCACTGTTTTAAGTGCATCTCAAGTTCTCGTAGCTTTAAATGCTACAGTGATAAATTTTTAGAAGTTTTTAATTTATGTAAGTAAGCACTATACCCAACATGGGGCTTGAGCTCCTGACCCCAAGATCAAGAGTTGCATACTCCTCTGACTGAGCCAGCCGGGCACCTCTTATTTATTATTATTATTTTTTATTATATCTCTATTCTTATCCTAAACCTATCCTTAGGGGAGAGGGTCTAGAGCTGCCTTGTCCTATAGGGTAGCAACCAGTGATGCGTGTCTGGTTCAATTTAAACTTTGAAGCATTAGGGGCACCTGCGTGGCTCAGTTGTTAAGCATCTGCCTTTGGCTTGTATTGTGGTCCCAGTATCCTGGGATCCAGCTCCAAGTTGGGCTCCTTGCTCAGGAGGGAGTCTGCTTCTCTCTCTCCTCCCTCTGGTGCCCTCCCTGCTGCCCACCCCCCCTGCTTTTGTTCTCTCTCTGTCAAATAAATAAAATCTTTAAAAAAAAACCAAAAACTTTTAAGCATTAAATACAATTTAAAAACCCATTCCTTGGTGACATTAGTCTCATTTCAAGTGCTCAGTATCTTCATGTGGCCAGTATTCGACAGGGTAGGCCTTAGAATGTTTTCACCATCACAGAAGGTTCTAGTTGGACAGTGCTGGTCTTAGCTTTGGGCCAACTGTAAAAGCTTAATTATCTCACCTTGTAAAGCATCACATGTTTGGGCTTGGTCCTCTATAGAGTCCACAGATCCACAATTTTGGTGACAGATTATTTATCAGCTCTATGTATGGTGTGTTCAACAGGTTCTGGTTTGCCAGTTTGGAGGGCAGTGATCAATTAAGAAATGGTTCTAGAGAGGAACATAGTAAGGAGGCTGGGGATGGGAGCGCAAAACAGGAGAGGCAGATGCTAAGCCCTCAGAAAGCTGTTTTGGTTTGAAAACTTATTTATTATCTTAAAGGCCCTTGCTGGTTGTCTGAGGCCTGTGCTCACTGTGGATTTGCTACTTGGCCCTTCACTCACCTGGTGACTTCCTGTAGGATCCCACTGTGGGACCAAGGCTGGGCCAGATTTGCAGGCACCTTACAAACAAATGTCCTTTTCATTCTGCTTCTCCAGTCCATCTGGGTGTTAGGAGGCCTGTTTTTATGAAGACGTTGGGGGAAGTTGGGCCACAGTGGGGGTCCTGAAGTGTTGGTGTGGGGCTAGCTCTGGGGAGTGAGTTTTATTTCCAGATACCCTCTCATCCAGTCCTGGGCATGCCTAGTTTGAACCCTGCTAGACTGGCATATAATGTGAGAGCTCTCTTGTTTCAGACCCAGCCAGCATAGGATACAGAATCTACTGTACACCTGGCATCTTAGGGTTTTTTTTTTTTTTTTCAAACTACAGTAACCCTTGAATGATGTGGGAATTAGGGGGCGCCAGCCGCACCACCCCCATCCCATGCAGTAAAAAAATACTCCTTTTGACTCCCCAGAAACTGAACTAATAGCCTAACAGGACAATGGAAGCTTCATGGGAGCATAGCAGTAAATGAACAGATATTTTGTATGTTATGTGTATTCTATACTGCATTCTTAACAAAAAAGTAAGCTAGAGAAAAGAATATGTTATTAAGAAAATCAGAGGGGGAGCGGCTGGGTGGCTTAGTGGATTAAAGCCGCTGCCTTCGGCTCGGGTCATGATCCCAAGTCATGGGATCGAGCCCCGCATCCGGCTCTCTGCGCAGCTGGGAGCCTGCTTCCTCCCTCTGTCTCTGCCTGCCTCTCTGCCTACTTGTGATCTCTGTCAAATAAATAAATAAAATCTTTAAAAAAAAAAAAAAGAAAGAAAGAAAATCAGAGGGAAGAGAAAACATTTATGGTAATGTACTACATTCCCAAATCTGCATACAAGCAGACCCGTGCAATTCAAACCCGTGTTCAAGAGTCAGCTATGTTCCCTTTTATTTATTTATTTATAAAAGATTTTATTTATTTGACAGACAGATCACTAGTAGGCAGAGAGGCAGGCAGAGAGAGAGGAGGAAGCAGGCTCCCCACCGAGCAGAGAGCCCAACGAGGGGCTCCATCCCAGGACCCTAAGATGATGAACTGAGCCAAAGGCAGAGGCCCCAACCCACTGAGCCACCCAGGCGCCCCCTGTTCCGTTTTTATTTTATCTCAATCCTACGAGGTAAAGTATTTCTCCTTTGTAAGGGTGCTGAGGCCCTGAGGAAACACTTAGATGAGGGTTCTCCCTCTAGCTGCATGCTTAGAGATGGTTTCTTACTGCCCTGTTATGGTTCCATCCTCAACTGGAAAATGAAACTGGGTTCCTAAGATTGAAATGATGTATCCCACAAACAGTCAAGCTCTTCAGTGTTTCAAGTCATCAGCCTCATTAACAGCCCTGTGGAGGTATTTGTAATCCATTTTGCAGGATATTTTCATTTTACAGGAAACTGAAATTCAGGATCCTACTCTAATGCTCTCGTCTTTCCAAAGTCAGGTTTTAGCTCCAAGTTATGCAACTGTCCAGTGCCTTTGAGTGGCACAAATAATGACTGTGACTAAGACAGACCTGTAGGCTGGGCAGCGGTGCCTTAGGGCCTGGAAACGGCTCGGCAGACTCTGGTGTAGTTCAGTCACGTGGCTGAAAAGACAACCTCAAGTCAGTCATTCCTTGGCTCATAATAATGCGACCTGAGGGACCTCACATGGAGGTCATGAGACCCAGCCCTGAGCCCTCAACAGGCTGTCACCTAGGAGTAGCCTGGTCTGTCTCCGCCAGAGGAGGCCTAGATCTGTTCAAGCCCAGTCCTCAGCATGCTGCACTGCCACCCCTACGCCGTCTCCTGTAGCCTTGGCCTGGGACGATGGATCTGAAGGCCAATTCTGTTTTCTGTAGACCTCCTTCCTGTCCCTCCACAGAGAAAGGAGAAGGAGTGACTTCCTGAGCTGCCTTGGAAGGAGGCCTGCACCCTGATGTGCCTTGAGCTCTGCTGAGAAAAGGCTGTGCTGAGAATAACCTCCTTGCTTTGTCCTTTGACTTTGGTGAGGCCCACCCAGCCAAGCTTGTGCTGTGTGCTATTTTTAGCATGTGGCATCCTTTAGGAAGGCCAAGTACATGTGGTTTCAGCATACAAGCAGGTCCTGGTGTGGACGCTGCTGCTGTCTCCCAGTCGGGGGGTGGGGTGGGTGGGGAGAATAAAGTCAACCCTAAAAACTCTTGTGGGGTGTGTGTGGGGGGTAGTAGCTGCCTAAGAGTTCCCTGGGGCTGCCTTTTCTGTTCTGGATCTGCTGCAGAGGCAGCCCAGGAGCCAGGGAACTCCCTAGTTTTAGGACCTCTTATTGTCCTAGTGGCCAGTTTCTCTGAAAGTGACATTATCCCACTTTCATGGGAAGTCACCCCACTCAAGAGCAGGCCTCCACACAGACACTAAAAATTCTGTCAAACTGTGATTCTTTTGGCAGCCTGATTACTGGCGTCTTCTGGCCTAAAAACCAAAACAAAATAAGAGGCAGTAAGAGCCATGCCCCCTACTAGGAATTCTCACGTCGTGGGGGAGGGGCTACAAAAGCTGAAGAGATATGAAGGAGTTTGATGAATTTTACTCCTCACCACCATCCTGCCTTCTACCCCTTTTTTCTGTTCCTCCCATCCTCTAACTTGGAGCTGCCAACACCAGCCCATCTATCTTTTTCTGATTAAGAAACCTTCGAGCCGTATAAGGCCCTCTGTTGCCTATGGTTTATGTTGGCTGGAGACCGAGGTTGTTTTTGCAAAGTCTGATTCAGAGAAGTAGCAAGGGGTGCGCGCGCGCGCGCGTGTGTGTGTGTGTGTGTGTGTGTGTGCGCATGCATGCCTCCATTCCCATCTGCTCCCTGGGGCTGGACTGCCTTCTTAGAACAGATTTATCTGGTGGGGTTGGGGGGGTGCTAGGGTGAGGGCCTAGCATTGGCGCCAAGGCCAGTGAGTGGTGTGACCTCACGGCTTCCTGGCAAATACATTTGCTGAGAACTCCCAAGTAGAAAGTGAGCCCCTATTGGATCATGTAGTGTGTACCTGATCTACGAGCCAGAGAAGCACTGTATTTCTGAAATAGATTGCAGAATTTGCTTCTGTTTATTAAGAAACTATAGGGGCACCTGGCTGGCTCAGCTAGAAGAGCATGCAACTTGATCTCAGGATTGTGAGTTCGAACCTCGTGTTAGGTGTAGAGATTATTTATTTATTTTTAAAGATTTTATTTATTGACAGAGATCACAAGTAGGAAGAGGCAGGCAGAGAGAGAGGGGGAAGCAGGCTCCCCGCTGAGTAGAGAGCCTGATGCGGGGCTCGATCCCAGGACCCCAAGATCACAACGCAAGCTGAAAGCAGAGGCTTTAATCCACTGAGCCACCCAGGTGCCCCTGTAGAGATTATTTAAATAAAACTTCAAAAATAAAATTCAAGGGATGCTTAGGTGGCTCAGTCAGTTAAGTGTCTGCCTTTGGCTCAGGTCATGATCTTGGGGACCTGGGATTGAGCCCTGTATTGGGCTCCTTGGTTGGTGGAGAGTCTGCTTCTCCCTCTGTCCCTCACCCCCCTCATGCTCTCTCTTCTCTCTCTCTCTCAAATAAATACTCTTAAAATTCAAAACTGCATCACTCAAAAATTTTTAAAAAGAAACTACTGCCCCTTGGCTCTTTGAGCTGAGCAAGTCTGTTCTCCTCTCTGGAGGAAGTTGGGTGAACCTGTCCCTCCGGGTTCTTGACCTTCAGCGCAGCTTCATCTGGGTGATGGTGGAGAGCCATTTCTCTGGCAGCAGCTCTTTGACCTCATCTTCCCCTCCCCGCTTCTTGCTGTCCCTTGAGTCAGCCAAGTGTGTTCCTGCCTTAGTACTTTGGCACATGTTCTCCCTGCCTGGAACTTTCTCGCCTCTCCTTTCCCTGTCCTCCCAGATCTTGGCACAGCTGCTCCTCACTGTTCCAGCTCTGCTGCCACCTTTGGAGAGGCGTTCCCTGACCATTCTGTCTGAAGCTCCCTCTGCCAGGCGTACTTAACCCAGCTCTTCTCGACCTGGGTTCCTCGTCTAAACTACAGAGCATATGACTGAGTGACTGACTCCACTAGTACCCTTCCAGACGCACAGGAATATAGGTAATTTGTTATTTACAAGGGATGCTTAGGCTCCGTTCTCTGACCACCCTTGCAAGGCTGCAGGTTTATGCCATTGGGTCGCTGTATCTTCACAGCGTCTTCTCTGAAATGTGACTGCCTACCCCTCCGGCTACCTTTGCTTTCTGAGGGCTCTTTCCACTTTCTCAGCCCTCTCTCTGCTGGACCTGTCTCGATGTGGGAATTAAAAACTTTATTCAACGACTAGCCCTGAGGGGTCCTGCTGCCTGATGCTGGTTAGACCTCAGGAAGGTGGGGAGCCCCAGTACCTTAGCACTGGAGGGTCTTGCGGTCACTAAAGCCCCTGCTCTTGTGATTACTGCTGTCATACCGGCAGGGCAGTTCGGGGGCTTTGAAGCAGAATTGACGTCAGCTATGGGAAAATTAAAGCAATCCAAGTTTGTACATAGAGTTGACACTACATGCTATACTGGTTAACAAGAATCCTAAAGGTCTGTGGTAATAGAGGGGTGCCTGGGTGGCTCAGTCGTTAGGCGTCTGCCTTTGACTCTAGTCATGTTGGGGGGGGGTGTCCTGGGATCAGGCGTCACATCCGGTTCCCTGCTCAGGGGGAAGCCTGCTTCTCCCTCTTCCACTCCCCCTGCTTGTATTCTGTTTCTTACTGTCTCTCTCTGTCAAATAAATAAATAAAATCTTCAAAGAAAAAAAAATCTGTGGTAAGAGAGCATCTCTTGCTATTTAATAGTTAAGAATTTTTTTTTTTTTAAGATTTTATTTATTAGAGAGAGGGAGCAGAAGCAGGGGGAGCTGCAGAGGGAGAAGGAGGAGACTCCCTGCTGAGCAGGGAGCTTGATACGGGACTCAGTCCCAGGACACTGGGATCATGACCTGAGCCATAGGCAGATGCTTAACTGATTGAGTCACCCAGGTGCCCAAGAATATATTTTTTGTTCTATCAAAGCACTGCTGGTAGAAAGATTTGATACACAAGTTATACATAGTTACTCTTTTTGAAAGAACAGCCCTTTCTTCTGAGTGTTCCTTGACCAGTCCTCTCCTTTAGAGGCAGCTGCCCTTAATTTTTCTAGGCTGTCCTCCCTGCCATTTACATCTGTATTTCTAGGTGGGATGCTTTGCTTTGCTTTCCTTTCTTTTAAGAACAATTTTTTTTTTTTAATATTACCTGATTGTTTTTCTACTTTGGAAGGTAAGGACTTGGCTTTTTTTCTCTCCTCATCTTCTTGGTATGGAGATAGCTAGCACAACTTCTAGTCAAGCTGCTGTTGGGTGTACATTATGACCTTAAAAAATATATATATTTTTTTTAAGATTTTATTTATCTGTTTGTTAGAGAGAGAGCGAGCACAGACAGAGTGGTAGGCAGAGGGAGAAGCAGGCTCCCTGCCAAGCAAGGAGCCTGATGTGGGACTTGATCCCAGGACACTGGGATCATGACCTGAGCCTAAGGCAGCCGCTTAACCAACTGAGCCACCCAGGCGTCCCCATTATGATGTAAATATTGCTTACAACCTCATAGTTCTTGGTTTTCCCTATTTCCTTTCTTGTAACCTCCCCCCACCACACACACACCTTTCCTCTCCTAGTTAATTTCTTCAACCTCCCTTGTCTGTCTCACCTGATCTCCAACTCTTCACTGAGCCTTGGCGGTTGCTGAGTATCTCATTATGCTTAAACACAGCAGGTTCTCAGCTGTTCATGCTGTTCCTGGGAGGCACCCCTGTCCCTGACTCTGCTTCCCCATTCATCCTGGGAATCGATTCTTCCTTTCTTTTGTGTTGCTTTGTGGATGAGTGTCCCCCTCCTTTCTTGGTTTACTCCCTTGTCTTGGTGGATCCCATCTTTCAGGAGCTTGCTGAGGGAAAAAATGGGAGAGGGTGGGCAGCCAACTAGAAGCAAGTTGATTCATGCCCAAGGACAAGTCCTTTTGAAGGGATGGGTTTGGGGTGTGGCCGAAGACTTGGTGGGAAGTCAGGAAAGACAACGAGGCGCCCACAGTCTTTTCACCATGCCAGCAGAGTATCTGGCTTTACTTTATGGAATAGTTTCAATGAGAGGGTATCTGGATTGGACAGCAGGTAGTGAGGAGAAAGGGTATGGAATGAAAGTCTACATATTGAATGGGACAACCCAAGCAAGCCCTCTTGGCTTTCACAGTGCTGGTGTACAAGCTGACAACTTCTCCACCCCAGGACATTGGAACATTCTAATCTGTGGAAACTGGCAGCCTCATTTCTGTTTGTCCCCAGCTAGGATACTTGACTGACTCTTGGACCAAAGTTGTCAGCTGGTCAGTGGCAGAGGGTGGCACCAAGAGGCCTACTGAAGAAGAAGGTCATTGGTTTTTTTTGTTTTTTGTTTTGCCCCCAAAGAAATAGACTTTAAAGTGCCTCGAAAGTAGAGTCTGTCTGTTTCATTTCTGTGTTCTGCTGTGCTTTGTACCTTGTAGGTGCCCATAAATATTTGTTGATTGGAAATGACTTTAGGCCTTTATGTGATTTCTGAATTGGTCATATTCCACTCTCTACCATTTGGGAAATCATTGTCTCACCTGTTGCTCTGCCTACCTGAGGTGATGGTGTGAAGGTTCACTCGCCTTACACAGTCTTTTCTGATTCCTTCTGAGGGCGTGTGTCTTCATTAGCTTTTTTGGGTTAAGACGATTGTCAGAGCACAAGTTCCTATCTTCAGGCAGTCTTGGGTAGCGTTCTGTGGTCATGGTGGTCATGGTTGGGGACTCTGTGTACCTAGGAACACTTCCCTGGCACGTGCTTTATCACTATTCCCAGAAATCTGTCAGAATTTACTGGTAAAGCACTCTAGTGGCCAAGAGCTGGGAATAAGGGACAGGATGGATGTGACAACCATGTGAAAGCTGCATTCCTACCCGCCCCCCCACCCCCCGACCCCAGTGAAGCAGTGGGAAGACCTTTGTAGAAAATGTGGATTTCCCCCCATCTCCCCTTTATCATTTGCAACCTAATGAGACTGGACCTGTCAGGTGTTCTGTCAGCAGAGCGAGGGAGACTGGGTACATCACCTTTGTATGGAGTTCTCTTTTTTACCAAGTTTTCCATACTGGGAGTTAGTTTAATTTGTAATTGATCTAGAGGAGAAACAGCTCTTAATTTGAGACCATGTCCCGAGAGGGGATTTTTCGCTTCTGGCTCTTCTTAACCTGGAGCTCCTGGGATTGGGCTTTGGGTCTCCATTTTGGCTGGAAAAACCTTCACTGAGCAGGTGCTCCCACCCAGACGCTACTGGGTTAAGCCTCCAGTTTCCTGGAGAGCAGCCCGGGAAGTGTTCTGTGACTTCTGGACAGCTGATCTACCGAGAACAGGGAATGGGCCTGGGCCAGCCACGGTGCCTTACCTGGCTGCTCTGTGGGGCCATCACAATGAAGGGTGTGGGGGACAGTATGGGGCAGGACCTCACAGCCCCACTGTGAGCTAATTTGGAATCTTTAGGGTGCCAGCATGAGTCACAGCCCACACAACCCCCCTACAGTTGAAGGTAACAACTGTTTGAACATCAGGGCTGGGCTGAGAGCTACATCCCTGAGGCATGGCTCCAGCACTCTGATTCCCCGGCCCCAGCCATGCTGCTGAGGGGGAGTGGCCCAGCTTACCATCGGCCTCCACCCTCAGTGGCAGCTCCAGACTCTGCCCAACAAGGTAGGCTTTGGTTTTCACAGCATTCACCCAGCTCTTGTGTTTGTTTCCGGTATGCTGGGAACACCTCTAGGACTGTGCTTTCTTGTAGGAAGCCACCAGCTGTATGTGGCTATTTAAATTTAAATATTAAATACAATTTAAAAATTCAGTTTCTCAGTTATACTGGTCACATTTCAAGTGAGTAAGTAGCTGCCAGATAGCCTCCACTTGGAGATCTCGCGGGCCTTTGCCTCTTGTGACCTGCTCTGCTTTGACCATGTTTCTTGTTCCCATTGCCTTGATAGTAAAGGTCAGACTCCTTTTGTCTGGCCCCCTACCAGCTCTTCAGCTTCGGCTCCCAGGACTTGTTCTGCTCTGTCTGGGACTTGCTGCTCCCTTCCATCCCTAAAGGCATCTTGGGTTTAGAACTTTATGTCCGTAACCCACCATTGCAACCTGAGCAAATTCTTGCTGCCTCTGAGGCAATCTTGTTTGGGTTCTGTTTGCCTGCTTCTGAAATTGGGCTCAGCTTGGTGCAGGTGTGTGAGAGATGCACACAGATTCTTCAGTATGCATTGTGAGCTTCTGGTGGACAGAGTCTTTTCCTGGCAGCAACTTAAACCTATTTATGTGTGAATTATTACGTGAGTGAATGTATGTGTGTAGCCTCAACCTGATGAGGAGTCAGGTAAACCCATCCTGTAGAAACCAAGAGGCCCTCTTGTGGTCTTGCACAGACCTCTGTGTATGTGGTCTTCCTCCAGGTGGGGGTGGAAGGGGAAAGGGGGAGGGGGAGGAGGCTTGACCTGGCCCACAGCCACCTGCTCTTTGAAGGCAGTGGCAGCAAGTCCTGGACTTCAGGTTCTGGATCATGTAGCTGTTTCCTGTCCTTTGAAGACCCCCTCAAGGGAAAAGCCCCTCAGCAACAACTTGATGGGCTGAGCATTCTAGAGATGGATGGGGTTGAACCACCCGGGGAGAGTCTTTGGTGATATGAACACACAGTCCTGGAATAATGGATATATTCAAATATCCACTTGGAGCGGGCATTACATAAAAGCCAGTTTAGGTTGCTCAGTGCATGTGACTTCACTGGCCAGGCCCAGGTTCTTACTGGACTTGATAGCCGCTTGGCTCCCAAGTGCTTGTGTTGATGATCACCTTTCCCATCAGTGAACTACATGAAGCTCTGTTTTTTCCCCACAATAACTGCAGCCAAACAGGCTTAGTCATTGGGACCCACAGTTTGCACTGTTCCCAGAAATTTATTTTCTTGTTTAGCAGAAGGCTCTAGACTGCAGTAACTGGGTTGGTCATCAGTGCTGGGAGTGAGGCCATTACTTCTCCAGAGGTTAGCTTTTCTGAGAAGCCACAGGTTCCTCTGGGAGGAAGGAAAGGAATCCTTTTAGAACCCAGACAGAGCAGCTGAACCTAAGGCTTTGTGGGGCTGCAGCACGTGCCTGCCTTGGGTCTGTGTGACCACTGGGCAACCAGCCAGCATGCATCTATTCCCGGGCAAATGGACCTGCTAAAAATAAGCAGGCAGCTATTTAATCCCAACAGATTCAAAATAGACACGTCTCCTCCCCGCCAACCCTCAGGCAGGGCTCTGCATCCTTCTGCAAGGCTTTTCTCTGGTTTGCCAGAGTGTCTGGGGCCTTGGGAGGGGGAGTCCCTGGGGGAGGTGATGCCTTCAGTTAGCTGTGAGTGTGAAGGCTTGTAGACCAATGGTGTTAAATGCCACTTATATCTTGAAGTTTGGGTTTTTTACAGAAAACAAAAACCCAAAAACCGGGGCAAAGAGAGCAACTCAAGAGTCTGTTCCCAGAGAAGGCAGGTAGGCTGAAGGGCTCACACCTGTGCATGTGGGCCTGCATGTGTATGCGCGGGTGAAGGTGACTGTGTCTGAGAACTCAGGAAGGGCTGGGGCCTCTTGCAGCACCTGTCCAAATCTATCAGACCATGTAAAGCAGGGAAAATGGCACTATACGGATTCACAAGAAATCTGTTTGACTGAGGTGATATTGGCTCCGGTAGGAGCCTTGGAAGTGAAGGGCTGAGGAAGGGAGGGACTTCTCAGGACTGGGGGAAGTAGGCGCTTCAGTCACCAGGTGCTCCCGAGTGGCGCCTCTGGGCAGCAGTGCCTTCAGTGAGATCCAGCAAGGCTCCTTCGGGTGGGGCAGCTGCTCATCCTATAGGCGGATATGTTCTTGGTGGAGATGACTGGTAGGTCTAACCACAGTCCCCAGGTAGCAAGGAAAAAAACAAAGCCTGCCTTCTCCTGCCTGGGGATCTCATACCTCTTTCCTCAAGTTGCAGGAGCACTTCAGTTGGGCAGTTCCTGTCCCCAGAGGTCCGCATGGAGGAACAGGGGTCCTGTCTCCTGGCTCTCCAGCTCTAGTCCAAGGGCAGAGTGGTGGGCACTGGGGATCTGGGTGGGGCATTCAGTATTCTTTGGGTTGGGGTTGGGTGATGCCGCCTCAGGGTACCAGTGTTGAACCTCAGGGGCCCTCATGCCACAACAGCAGGAGGCATCTGGCTTGGAAATGGTGCTGAAATGGTTTCCTGAGCTGTAATTAGCCACGTGGCTGCAGCTGTCTGCAGAAGGCTGTGGAGGGTGGGTTTGGGGGCCCAGAGCCTCCATCTCTGGGGAACAAGTGGGCTGGGGTGGGGAGGGTTAGGTGGGTGAGTGGTGGAGGTCTTCTGCCAAGCTACAGGGCAGTGTTGTATCCCCAGGTGAGTGGTCCTATGCTTAATGTGAGTCTGGTCCAGGAGAAAAAGGGATGAAGTGGGGCTGGGGAACAGTGACCCGGGTGGGGGGCGGGCAAGGGGATACGTTGTAGTGTGGATCAAGTAGGTTGTAGGACCAAAGCCAGGCTGGGAGGTATGCTTGAGTGTGGGCCTCTGACTTATAGCCCGTTCCTGTGATCTCCAGAGGTGAACCGGGGTCAACTGCTGGGCCCTTGGGATCAACTTCTAGTACCAAAGGGGTGGGGGCTTCTCCCAGCTGTTTTAAGAGGCAGTTTGTATCTTGAGTAGCAACTCCCTCCTTGCACACCTCAATTTGAGTTTGGCCTTGTGCCCTTGTTAAAACAGGAGACTGCCCTCTATAGGTTGTTCTGCCCTAAGATTCTTTATCTTCCTCTCTACCCCATTCCATGGAATTTTGTTCTTGAGATTAGAGAATTGGTAGAAGACCATGGGAATCAGAGCTATAAATCCTGCTGAAATGAGATTGACTAGTTAGTAAGGAATCAGAATCTAAATTGGCAAGAGGAGAACACAGGTGGAGACCCCAGCCACACTTCCTGTTGCGTGTCACCTGTTGGGTGGGACTGATCTGACCGTAGGCCACATCACAGGCATACTGCTTTATCCTGAGCGCACCCTTCCTCCAAAGCCTCTGTTCCTTCTCAGATTTTATTTTTATGTGAAAGACCTCGAATGCAAAGAAAATACTCTAATCTACCACTTCTTTGAGGCTTATGCACGTTGTTCCAGGAAAGTGATTCTCTAGCTTGAGTGTACATTGCAATCACCTGGGTTGGGGGCACCTGGCTGGCTCACTCGGTGGCACGTGCAACTCTTGGTCTTGGGGTTGTGAGTTCAAGCCCAATGTTGGGTATAGAGATTACTTAAAAATAGAAGAATATTAAACAACACCCACCCCCAGCCAAACAAACCAAAAAACCTGGTACCTTGGTCTCACTCTCAGAGATTATGATTTAATTGATTTTGGTGCCACCTTGGCCTTGAGGTTTTAAGAGCTTCCCAAATGATGATAAGGTGCCACTAAGTTGGAGAACTGCTGAAAAAACGAAGTTTAAATCTCTCTCCCCAAAAGGAAGAGACTTTTATCTTAGGTTAGCAGGTAAGAAAAAAACTAATGGAACTAATAAATGAAGTCAGTAAGTTTGTAAGATACAGGATCCATGTGCAAAACCATCTCGTCTCCTACAATTGGAAGGCTTGGCATATATCCTTCCCAGTTTTTCAGTAGGATTATGTGGATGTAGACATTCCATGGATGGTGGTCTGCAGCTTTTATTTTCAGTGTCACGGCAGTTTTTCTACGTCCGTACGGGAGATCAGCCTACTTCTCTATCACTGGTATGTCTGTGGATTCTGCAGTATATTTAGCATTGAGCCTCTAGAATTTTGTTTCAGATGATGCCCCAGTGAACTTTTATTATAGGCCTTTGCCTATGCAGAATTTTTTTTCTCTCTTTTTTAAAAGATTTTATTTATTTATTTGACAGATCACAAGTAGGAAGAGAAGCAGGCTCCCCGCTGAGCAGAGAGAGGATGCAGAGCTTGATCCCAGGACCCTGGGATCATGACCTGAGCCGGAGGCAGAGGCTTTAACCCACTGAGCCACCCAGGCACCCCTAGAATTTTTTTTTTTTTTAAGAGAAGATGGTAGGTGTGAGGTTTTTAGGTCATAGTTACAACGTTTTAAGAGCAATATGAACTCCCCCTTTCCTTGGTCCATATGCTGCTTCATTTCCTCAGACACGTTGGTGTGTTCCAGACTTAACGTGGAATAGAACCCTACTTCCAATCCTTGACTGTATGACCTTGAGCTTTTTTTTTTGAAGTATTTATTTATTTAAGTAATAACTATACTCAACATGGGGCTCTAACTCATGACCCCAAGGTCAAGAATCGCATGCACCACTGACTGAGCCAGCCAGGTACCCTGCTTGAGCTTTTTTTTTCTTTGTTGTTGTTGTTGTTTTTTAAAGATTTTATTTATTTATTTGACAGATGCAGATCACAAGTAGGCAGACAGGCAGGCAGAGAGAAGAGAGAGGAGGAAGCAGGCTCCCTGATGAGCAGAGAGCCCGATGCGGGGCTCAATCCCAGGACCCTGGGATCATGACCTGAACCGAAGGCAGAGGCTTTAACCCACTGAGCCACCCAGGTGCCCCTCTTCGTTTTAATTAAGTAGGCTTCACGCCCAACATGGAGCCCTACTCAGAGTTTGAGCTCAGGACCCTGAGATGGAGACCTGAGCCGAGATTGAGTGGAACACTTAACCGACTGAGCCACCCAGGCACCCTGCTGACCTTGAGCTATTTTGACCTTGATGATGGCAATACATTCCAGACCAGGTGGTTGAGGATTAGGTGATACAAGGAAGAACACCTAATGGGGTTCTGTGTTGGAATCTAAAGTTGTGAGGGGCGTCGTTGAACTTTCTGCCTGGAGGGATTAATAGGATCTTACAAGCCTGGCCACTGCTTAGCTCTGCTTGATATTTTTCAGTCCCACAGATTCACTTTCAGATATTAACAAGAAGGTTTATGGCTTTCCCCACCCCCTCACTTTGGGGCAGAACATGGTTCCTGTGTTCTTCACTAACTATAATGTGTTTGTGAATCCCCTGGGGGTTTTATTAAAATGCATCTTGTGATTTAGTAGGTATGGGCTGGGGCTCTGTTTCTAGCAGGTTCCCAGGTGATGCTCAGTGCTTCTGGTCCATAGACCACCCTTTAAGAAGCAGAGTCCTAGAGCAGTGGTTCCCAGTGGAGGCATAAATCCAAATTAAGCACAATAAAGCACAAACCCAAATTAAGGTATAATTTGCCATATCAGTGGAGGATTTTTGGTTTTAAGAAGGCTTGTGATTTTTGCAGACAGAATAAAATTTACTGGCACGGGAGGTACTGAATTATAAGCATTCTAAAATAAGTCTGTCACAAACCTCTAAAGAGAGCTAACCGAGCTTTGCATAGCACTTAATACATATCTCAACTAACCCTTGTACCAGCCATGCTTTATGAGCTGTGTCCCCATCTTTTTTTTTTTTTTTAAAGATTTTCTTTATTTATTTGAGAGAGAACGAAAGATAGCAGGATTGAGGAGAAAGTCAGAGGGAGAAGCAGACTCCCCATGGAGCTGGGAGCCCGATGTGGGACTCAATCCCGGGAGTCCGGGATCATGACCTGAGTTGAAGGCAGTCGCTTAACCAACTGAGCCACCCAGGTGCCCGCTGTGTCCCCATCTTATGAGGAAAAAAAACTGAGGGTCCTATTTCCTTTATGTGTGTACTGCCTTCTCCTGGCCCGGATCCAGTTGACTTAGGTGTCCAGGTTCCTGTCACTTGGTATCCTGTTTCACCTATTCCCAGGATCACCTGGGAACACCTTGGTGTGTGTGCCTTGCAGACCTCCACGGGTTCTCTGTTGCCTACAGGCTAAAATCCACACTCCACAGTAAGGCCCCAGAACCCTCACTGAGTCCACCAAACAGCTTGATTCTTCAAGCATGACTGTACCTCCATGCCACTGTCTGTTTTGCTGGTCCATCCCCCTGGAGCCTCCCCCTCATCCCTTCGAAATCTTACTCATCCTTGGTCCCAGGGCTTTGTTGCTGCATAACTGTTTCGCTGACTGATGATTTTGTGGGTGATGTGAGGAACATAGATACATGTGGTTTCACGGGTCTTTAAAAATACTCCAGTGTCAGGGTGCCTGGGTGGTTCAGTCAATTAAGCATCTGACTTGATATTTGCTCAGGTCATGAACTCTCAGGGTTGTGAGATCAGTGGATCCTGTCAGGCCCTGCACTCAGCAGGGAATCTGCTTGAGATTCTCTCTTCCTGCCCTCTCTTTCTCTTTCAAAAAACCCAAACAAAACAAACCAGAAAACCAAAAAAAAAACAAAAAACAAAAAAACCCCTCCAGTGTCACCTGAGTAGATAAGTGGTCTGGGAGTTTAGAGAACTAAAACACTAAACACGCTATCCCCTTGGGGGAACATGGAATTTGGCATTGAGAAGTGATGAAGGAAGGGATTTGGGTCCAAGAGAAGGTTCATCTTGTTTGAAGGGAGTGTGCGAGGGAGCAGAAGGGGGCTTGTCTCCCTGCCCACCTGCCTCCGGTGGATCATGCTGTGGGTATGAGCAGGGGGAGGGAAGACCCTTACAGGGGCAGGGAAGGGAGAGAGAGAGCAGCTGGTTGTCTTGCCTGTGCAGTGGCATCAGGATCCCCCTACTTGGCTCTTATAGCATCCCTCTCTCTTCTCTCCAGGTATAATTTCTTCAGGCCTCCAGGATGGCCATCCAGTTCCGTTCACTTTTCCCTTTGGCATTGCCTGGAATGCTGGCAGTCCTCGGCTGGTGGTGGTTTTTCTCTCGTAAAAAGCATGTCAGCGCCCAGGACAGACAGGTGGAGGCCAGCGCTGTGGAGCGGAGGGCTGGCTGTGCCATCAAAGAGCTGCGCCCCAGGGAGGACCCCTGTCCTGGAGTAGTGTCCCCGCCCCCCAGCATTGGAGACCTGGCGGAAAAGGAGCCATCTGCTGTGAGCAAGCCTCCCTCGGAGCCCCCAGCCTTGCTTCGGCCACATCCAGCCTGTCGCCGGTCCGAGTCCTCCGGCAGCCTTCCTAACATCACAGATACAAGATTTCGCCCAGGAACACGCAGAGATGACAGTGCAAAGGTGGAACTAGCCCTGACAGGTGACGAAGCCGGGTCTGTTCCTCCAGAGTGTCCCCTTCTGACCCCAAAGAGTGTTCCTTTCCCTCACGCGGCGGCCGAGGTGTGCAAGCCAGAGGCGCTGTTCAGTGCGACGGGAGGGCGAGGCTGGCAGGGCCAGGCTGCCGCCCCCCAAGAGAAGCCAAGAGAGACGGGTGGGGCTGAAGGCACTGGGGACGCAGTGTCTGGGGAAAGCCTGCCTGAGGAGGGTGTGTTGTACCAGGAGCATGACTCCGACTCGGAGATCCATAAGGCGCCCAGTCCGGGGGAGAAGGAGCAGGACGGACCGCTGCAGACGGAGGAAGATGCCGTGGGGAAGCTGTTGAGCAGCCTCATCGAGTCGGCTCACGCAGAGCTGATGGAGGATGAAGAGCTGCGGGCACCCCGGGTTGGCGACCGAGCCTGTGATGCAGATGGTGCAGGGAGGCGGGGCAAGGAGGAGGCCATGGAGCAAAATGAGAAGATTGAGCAGGCTGCCTACCAGATCATCTCCAGAGTGATCTTGGAGGCAACTGAAGAGGTGCTGGCCACCACTGTGGGCAGGATTGCAGATCGGGTGTATCAGGCTTCAGCTGGTCAGCTCCAAGGGCAGAAGGAAGAGAGCTCTGGGCCAGTCTGCCAGAAATCTTCCCCAGGGCAAGATGCCGGGGAGCCCGCTCCTGCCACCATGGAGCCGGAGGCAGCCTCTGGCGTAGACGCTGCCCTCCCCTCGCCAGGCCTGCCCGCAGAGGACCTGCCACCACCAAAGACCTACAGGAGCTGCCTGAGCAGCCCTTTGTCCAGTCCCACCAAGGATAGGAAGCCAAAGAACTCCGCACACCACATCTCCCTGGCCCCCTGCCCTCTGCCAGCTGTCCCCCAAGGAGAGTCGCCTGATGAAGCCAGTGTCCTGGTGCAAAATGCCGGATGCGTCCCCTGCACTTCTGACAGTGGCCAGGATGTCCCTTCAGTGGCCTCAGAGCAGTGCTCGGATTCTACCAGCACTTCAGGGCTTGAAGACTCGTGTACAGACACCAACTCAAGCCCCAGGAGCAAGGCCATCTCCCCGCCGCTGCCAGAAAGTACTGTGCCCTTCAGCAATGGGGTGCTGAAAGGGGAGCTCTCGGACTTGGGGAATGAGGATGGATGGACCGTGGACGCAGAAGCAGATCATTCGGGAGGTAGGAGGGTCTTGGATGGTCCTCTTAGAGGACGGAGAGGGGGGGTGGTTCTCCCTTCATTCGTAGGCAAAGGCTGCTGGTCTGCCTGTCCCTCTGCTACTTGTGCAGTAGTAATGCTCTTCAACTCCATGTCCCTGTGGGCGCACAGAAAGTCAGGGCCCAGCGTAGCACTGGTGGGTAACTGAGAAGTTAGGCTCTCCCGAACCCCCCAAAGCCACCGGAGCTGTAACTTGGTTCCGCAGCCAGGGACCATCCTCAGTCATCCCGAAGGAGCCAGCTCCATGTTAGGTTTGGTGGTTAACCACCACCTGCCTCTTTTCCTCTCTTAACCCTAACCTCTTAAAGGTTTTTTATAATGGAGAGGCCTCCTTAGCGTTAATTCCCAAGTACCAAGAATGGGTGTGAATTTTTTTTCAATGGTTTATTTCCTTTTAATCATGTGCTTGTTCCCATGTCTTCACCTGCCTTCCTTCTCCAGAAGCTCTTACCGGGTAAGTGCCCAGAGAGCGGCCACAGCCTTGACACTTGAGGGAGGCTCTCGCTCTCCTGCCTTGTTGTCGCCACTATTCCTCCGCAGAGAGCCTCCGCCATTTACTTTCTGTGCAGCTGCAGTTCCGTCCCCGGGAAAGAGGGGCGCTTTGGTCACGAAGTGTCCACTGGGGTTTCGAGTGCTGACCCCAACATAGGCAGTTCAGACCGCTCACATACAGGTCAGCAGCTCCTGACCCTGGTTTTGCAGCCACCCTGGGGTATTTTCAGTTATCTCCTGCAAAGAGGCCATGAATTCCCTGTGGGGGTCTCTGCCTTGCTTGTCCCGGAGCTACTCCCTACTGCCTCCACTCAAGGAAGGTTGGGAGTCTTTTGTGGGAATTTGACTCCTTCCAGCCACATCTGGTGTGTGTACCCCACACCGTGTTTTGTCATCTCTGAGGTAGATGGCTGTTGAATTAAGACACTACTGATTTCTGGGCCTCTAAATGAAAGAAAACTCATCATTGTGATCATGATCATAGAAGGCCAGAGACTCAAAGATGCATCCAGATTTCAGGGATGTTAAAATGTTGTTGTTGTTTTAAAGATCTTAAAATTAGTAAACAAAATTTTTTCTAAGAATGGAGTTTCTCTTTATCTGCTGGCCCTCTGCTGAATTAAGCCCATTAGCCATGTGCTGCCACCTGCAGATGCAGCTGGCAGCTACTCAGGTGTGGCCAGGGCCTGCAGTTGAAGCCTCGCAGGAGAGCAGGCTGGTGGCCGGGAAGTATACGGACCGGGACCAGGGCTGCCAGTGCCAGTCACTCGGCACTTCGGCGAGCAAAGCACAGGCTCCTGCCTCCCTGGTATCTGTACCCGAGCACGCACAGCCCTGTCTGTGGGTGAGGAAGTTGGAACCTAGGGGCCTGGGGACTGCCGACTGAAGAGGCTGGCCCGTGAGCACAGCCTGCTGGAGTTTGAGCCACCTCTGGGTATCCCTGGGGTGACCCATATCGGCCAGTCCTGTTCTATCCAGGGGAAGCGGGGGTCCCTGATGTTGAGGGACAAGGCCACTTCGAAGGTGACTCGTCCTTAGCTGGGGACAGAATCTCTTTTAAGCCTTACTCTGCATCCAGACAACATGCCTTGCTTGGCAAAGGATTATGTCCAGAGTTTGGAGAAACCATGTGGATAATAACCTAATTAGTAGAATCTCAGGAGCGATCTATTTCTGGCAATTAAGTTGTCCATGTTTAAGCCAGAATCCTTCCTCTTGAGCTGGTCTGTACCTATGTTTTTCCAGGATAGCCTCCCTGGCACACTCTTGAGCAGGAGTGGAGCAGACCACATCGATGCCAGGGTCCTGCTTCCTGCCCTGTCGTCTGGGGCATGAACTTGAGTCTTTTGACCGGGGTGGGGGTAAAGACCAGCCATGAGCCCTGAAGAGTATGCAGAGGTGTACAAGTCAGGCCTCCGCCGAGGAGGAGGAGGGCCTCCTTCCTTTATTTATTCCCAGTAGGGCCCCAGGTCAGGATAAGAATGGGGCCTTCAGACGAGCCATCAAGGAAGGACTCTTCTAGCTCTGCTTGACTGAAGTTCACAGCCCATGAGCCTGGACTGGGGGCTGGGGGAGACTAGAGTCTCCTGGTCCGAGGGGCTGGCGCAGTTGAAGGGCGTGGGCTGGTTGTTACTGATTGGTCTCTGTGGAGGCCAGCCCTGATAGCTGGCTCCAGGGACCATGTGGACCTGTTGGCTTGCTCCCCCACCCTGTGGACCTCCCTTCCCAGCTCACCACTTGTCTCTGCTCTGGCAGCTGTGGCTGGGTGTGGCTGCCAGTTCAGCAAGTGGGGCTGTGAGTGACAGGCTAAAATTAGGTGTATCTACACCCCCAGTCCTTCTTTCATTGGGGTTGTTCTAATAAGCCTTCTAGACTTCGGGTTGACAGTCACCTGCCAAGCTTGAGGAGGGGGTGTGGGGTGGGGGCCTCCTGGGAATGTGGATTTGGAAGTTCTGTGTTACTGACTGCTCTTAGCTGGCGTCTGTATGTCTGTGCATGCTGCTTCCTCCCCTGCAGGCTCGGACGGGAACAGCATGGACTCAGTGGATGGCTGCTGTGGGCCTAGAAAGACTGACAGTTTCCAGAGCACCCAAGTGGGCTCCAGTCCTAAGAAGGTGGACCTCATCATCTGGGAGATCGAGGTGCCCAAGGTAAGGGCTGCAAGGTCCACGGTGCCTCAGGCCCAGGGTCATCAGGCTGAGTGGGGAGGGACAGTAAACCTAAAGCAGCCCCCGAGTGAGCCAGGGGCTAGAGGGAAAAGGAGGCCCACATTCTGCGAGGGCCTGAGAGCTTCCTACGATGTGAAGTTCCCGGAGCTGCCTTCAGGAGGACCCGTTCTCATCTCCTTCAAACTCACAGGCTACTCACTCTTCCCCAGCTTCCTTGTGTTTGCTGGAGCTCCGATCTGTTTGGAGATGCTAGCAAAAGCCAGACTGAGGACGTGGGCCAGCCCAGAGTCCCTTCGCTGTGCCTTCTCAGAGCTCCCCAACGCAAAGTATATTTGATAATTGAGCATAGCATAAATCCATATTTCAGAGAGCTTGAAAAGTATAGGCATGTAGGAAGAAAATAACAAGCTGCTCTAATCTCACCCCCGGGAGTGACTGTGAAGACGTGTGTTTCCTTCTCGTCTTGCACCCTGTGGTTTTTAAACAAAACTGAGATGATGGTGCTCTAATTAATTCTTTTAAATATTTAACAATTTAATTTTCCTGTGTTATTCTTTGAAAATATGATTTTAACTGCATTATTCATTGTGTGAATGTCAGTTTACTTCACCAGTCCTCAAATCCAGGGTACTGAGGTAGTTTCGAGCTTCTTTCTGTTCTAACTTAACAATTTTATTAGCTTGATCTTGATGTTTATCTCCGGGGCTCAGAAATAATTGGCCAACTGAATTCTCCTGGGCACTAGCTCCCTGCTGCCGTGGAGACTTGGCTTGGTTTGAACCCTGGGTTAGGCAGGCTGCTTTGACCCCAGGGTGCTGGCTCCCTTGGTGTTTTCTCCCCCCGTGACCCCAAGAGCCATCATGCTCTCTTCCCCTTCAGTCACGGCAAAGGGCATGGGCAGGCAGCTCTATGTACCAAGCAGCTGTGTCCCTGGGAGCTCTGCTGGGATGGGGTTATTTGGGATTGTCTCAGAGCTTGTCTTACTTACATCATGGCTAAGTTGGGCTGCTTCTGTCTGCCTTGAGCTCTTGGCACGCCGGGCGCTTCTGCAAGCCTCGTGCTCTGAAGGCTCCGGGCTGCTATCAGTCGGCAGCAGAGGCCCAAAGGTTCTTTCTTTGACTTTTATTTTCAAATGGAGCCTTGTTATCTTTGAACTCGGATAGACTTGAAGAGGTCGGAGGAGTCGTAAACCAACTCTTGTGCTGGTGAAACCTCTCCTAGTGTAGATTTGGGAGGAGAAGATGCTGGCTTTGCAGTTCTCTGGATGTGGGCCAAGTTGTCTGGGAAGAAAGGGGAACTGCTGAGTCTGGGAGTGAGACTGTGTAGTTCAGCCACTTGGTAGCTGTGTCATGTTGGGTGAGTTACTTAAGTCTCCTTGAGCTTGTTAACCTCATCTGTGAAGTGGTGATAAAGGTATCTGCTTCAGAGCTAAGTGCTTGGAACAGTGGCAGATGAGTGCTGGCATGTTCACAGTTAATGATATGTTTGAGCTTGGCCTTGTGTAAAACAAAGGTAGTCTTTGGGAATGTAGGGAATTGGTTTCCCATTAACACCCCCAATTGTGTCTCTTTCTCTCTCAGCACTTAGTTGGTCGGCTAATTGGCAAGCAGGGGCGGTATGTGAGTTTTCTGAAGCAAACGTCTGGTGCCAAGATCTACATCTCAACCCTGCCTTACACCCAGAACATCCAGATTTGCCACATAGAAGGTCAGTGGCAGCTGCTGGCCTGGGTTTCATTGTCTTCCCTGAAATGTAAAGCATTTGAGTCCCAATTATTCCCCTTTTTGAAATCCACGTCTCTGAATAGAAAACCCTGCTTATTCCCAGGTGAAGGGAGCCTGGGGTAGGGGGTCTTCCTTCAGCCTTCCTCTCCAGTTCAGCTACCTGAAGGAGCCTCGGCTCCCTCCCCCAGATCTTCTGGCCGGGAGAGGCGTGAGCACTCAGACCGGCAAGTGGGGTGGCCCGGGTTTATGGTGCCTGCTGCTTCGTCCCATCAGAGCAGACGGTGATTCCCCTTTGGTCGGTGAGGGTGGGCCTTTCCCATCAGCTAGCCTTCTGTTGGGTTCAGAGCGTGGACACGGCAGCAGAGAGGTACCATTTGAAAGGTCAGTGGGTTTCAAGCCTCATTAGATTCCTTTCTTCTTAAGGCGAAACTTGGCTTTTTGGCACCTTAAAGATACTCTTTAACTCTAGGAAAACTGTGGGGTGGGAGATGTACGTGAGTTTGGTGTGCCATTCGTCACACCCACTATGACTCTTCCTGCCTCTGCCCCCATTCAGGTTCTCAGCATCATGTAGACAAGGCGCTGAACTTAATTGGGAAGAAGTTCAAAGAACTGAACCTCACCAATATCTACGCTCCTCCACTGCCGTCACTGGCACTGCCTTCTCTTCCAATGACTTCCTGGGTGAGCATGCGCCTAGGGGACCAGACCAGACCTTCTTGTCTCCCTTTCACTCCAACCTGCCCCAAATAAGAAACTCCCAACGCTGGGCTAAGGCCAGAGCTCATTGATGCCTGTGACCTCTCACCGCTGGCCCCTGTCAGTTTGGTTCTGCTTCTAGCCTGTGCTCTCTGTGCCTGGGCTTTGGGGCTGAAGTGCTGGTTCAAAGCCAGATGTGCCTCTCTTCCCACTTGGAAGGACCGTTCTTGGGCTCTCCCACCCTGGCACCTTTTGTGTTTTCAAGGCATTTGCCTAGAAAGGAGTATAGTCTATCCAGAAGACTGGTTGCACCCTGACTGGCTTGGTGATGTGTCCAGAGTCCCAGCCTGACACCTTGGAGGCCTGGGTGGGACCCACCCTTGTGTGTCTGGATGGGCTTGGAGTGGGGCCTTGTGTTCCTTGCTCCAAGTTGAGCCGGTCTAGTGGTGGCCCTGGTGAAGGAATCCTTTCCCCTTCCTTCTCTCAGGAGGTACCTGGACTATAAAGGAGAAGAAATTCTCCCCACCCGGCCCCGGCAGCCAGTTGGCTCTTTGGAGGGAAAGCCAACATCTTGGGGCCTCTGTGTGCTGGGAGCTATGGGCTCTCTGGGGCCCATCCTGAGGCATGCCCCCAGCTCTGCTTGAGCCACCTTTCCCAGGGAGAAGAACTGTAGGGCTCTTTAGGCCAGATATGATGATGGCACTTCACACATGGGCTAGATGTGCTGTTTTGGAGAACTGTCTCCCTGGGGTTGGTTTGGGAGGGTTGACTTCTTGGTTCTGTATCTTGCCCCCTCCAAAGAGTTGTGTTGTTAGGGGAGGGGTAGGTGTCCTGTTTTTTTTTCCTATGGATATGGATGGGCTTCAGCCCACTCCATGCTTTACTTCTGAACCCTTGCATTTTCTCCCCAGCAGTCTTGGACCAGCCCCATTCTTTTAATTGTAAATAATTGAGCAGGTGGGATGGCTTCCTTCCCTGGTTCTCTGTGTGGCTTGTGGAACTGGAGAGGAGGTCGCAGGTGCTTTTCAACTAGCTGCATGGGGGGAGAGGGGAGGTCAGGACTCTTAGCCAGAGACCTGGCCACCTGACTGGAAGGTGGCCTCTACATCTTCCTGTCGAGGGCACCTAGTTGTTGCCTATAACTTGGCATCAGGAAAACTAGTGTCTTAGGGACACGTCATTTTGAATGCAGTCTTGGCCTCTGCTAGGGCCTTTAATGTGGGACCTGGCCACTGAGCAAACCCACATTCCACATCCCAGAGTGGGGATGAGCTGGGAGGTTGTCTGTGGAGTGTAGAAAGGAGGAGACAGGATGACTCAGACTGTTGGTTTTTTGCTGGCAGGAAAGCAGAGTAGAAGGGACCCTGTGGGACTTGGAGCTCCTGGGGTCAGCTGCAGGACCCAAGTTGCTGGTTATGGGCCTTGGGCCTGCCCACCTCTTATTCTCTGGTGCCTTGTTCTCCATGGCCCCTCATTCCCTGGCCTCAAGAGAGGCCCTTGCCCAGGCTCCTACAGGGCATTCACAGCTGGCTCCTCCCTGCCCTGCCCTGCGATGAGGCCTCCTTTAGAGGTGATTCTTGGCCTTGCAGGATAAGGGCCGCAGGTGCCACATTTTGCATGGCTGATGTCATTGTTCTTGGGCTTCCTCCATTTGGGTGCCATGTTGCTTTGGGCTGCCATGCCCTTTCCAAAGATGTGCCAGCTTAGAGGCTTGCCCGGAGGCCTCAGGGCTTATGTCAGACATGAGAAGAGAAGGATTGCTGCAGTGCCTGGTGCCCTTCCCCTTCCTGACAGCTCATGCTGCCTGATGGTGTCACTGTGGAAGTGATTGTGGTCAACCAGGTCAACGCTGGGCACTTGTTTGTGCAGCAGCACACGCACCCTACCTTCCACGCGCTGCGCAGTCTGGACCAGCAGATGTGCCTGTGTTACTCTCAGCCCGGGATCCCCACCTTGCCCACCCCCGTGGAAGGTAAGTGCTGCCTGCAGGTCATTGGGGAACCCTGAGCTCAGTCAGGCTTTGGGGGTGGCCTGTGCTGCCCTTGGTTTTGACCCAGGAGGAGGCTGTCCCGGGATCCTTCACAGGAGCAGCATCCCTGAGTTCTTGCCATCGGTGTGGAGTTACTCTGGGCTGAGTTTCCCAGCTGTCCCAATGGAAATGGTCTTCCCACTGGCTGACAGAGTCCCATGGGGTTAAAGTAGATTTTTGACACATGAGTTCAGATCTCAGCTCTGCCATTTATCTGTTGAGTGGGGCGGTGCCCCCTTGTTTCAGGAGTCGGAGTTGGATTGTATGTGTGTTATATGTAAAGTGCCTGATCCAGATGATGGTTCTTGAAGAAGCTCCCTGACGAGCCATAGACGCCTCCTGTGGGGTGTCTCACCTCCATGTGACAGATGAGAAAGCAGACCCTCAAGTCCGGTGGCTGGCCCAGGTGATCCCTGAGCAGGAACAAGGATCTAAACTCAGTTGTGCTCCTAGGTCTGTGCTTTGTCACTCTTTCCTTATTGCCCTTGTTGGCAGGAATCTAATGTCCCAACATCTCTTCATCCACCCCTAGCAGGGCTCCTAACTTGGAGCACCCTGATGGGCTTTTTAAGGCTTTAGGGAAAACTCTGAAGATACCTATAGCAGAAATAAGGATTTAATTCATCAGAGTCTCTTAATGTTACTTCGATCCACCAGTGAAGACTGAACTGTGCCAGGGGCTCCCTTTAAGGGTCAAAGTGAGGACATAGTGTGGTCAGCTGTGTGTGCAGGCCCTCACCCCAGCGTTTCCATCTGTCCTGTCCCGGCTGCCACGGGGCAGGGTTGGTAACTGCTGGCGCACTTGCTCCCTGGCCTTGGCTGCCTGGGACAGCTGTGCTCTTGGCACGTTCCTGAAGCAAAGTCTAGAAGAGGTGGGCTTAAGCCTGGGGGTCTTCTGATCAACTTCTCCACAGGCCAGAACAGGCTCTAGATACCAGGTCGACGAGATCTGCTGTACTTGGAGGTTCTTGATTTTCTTCTGGGACTTTAAGAATACACATACTATTCTCTGAGTTTTAGATTGGTTCCTTCTGGTCAATCCTTGTCCCTCTCAGGCTTTAGTAAGTTTCATAGTAAATGGATCTGGAAGACTGCTTTTTGGTCTGGAGAGCTTTTTGGGTGGCATAGATGGGAGGCCAGATTTCCCACGTCCAGGTCCTTCCCTTGCCAGTCTCAGGCTCCAGGGAAGCTTTGGAGACTCCTGGCCCCATGGAAGCACAGGCCCCTGAGAAGTAGCATGGGGATGTGGGTAACATCGACTGGGGTGACCCTTGGTGCCCTGCCCTGTGCCAGGAGTACCCATACGCTCTCTTCCTGACCTGCAGTAACGGTCATCTGCGCTGCCCCTGGCGTGGACGGTGCCTGGTGGCGAGCCCAAGTGGTGGCCTCCTATGAGGAAAGCAATGAAGTGGAGATCCGCTACGTGGACTACGGTGGATATAAGAGAGTGAAAGTGGACGTGCTCCGGCAGATCCGGTGGGTCCACATTCTTTAGACATGCACACTCTGTGTGTGTCAGGGGGTGTGGGATTTCTGCAGGGCTGGCTTAGTTCTACCAAGCCTGGGACATGGGTTGACTCTTTCTGCTACCTATTCTGGTGTAGCAGAGCCTGATAGAGACAGGCTGCATTGCTCACTTCTGCTAGAAGGGCCGGTTTTGTGGCAGAGGTCTCCTGAGTATCCTCAGGCAGAAGTGGGGCAGGCTTCTCTCTGGGAACTTGATGCCAGCAGTCCTTCTGAGGTCAGGCTGCAATCAGGTATGCTGGGAGCTGCAGCCTGCTGCCTGTCCTGTATGCCTCTGCTTGGCTTTGTCTTGGGTTTGCTGAGGGCTCACAGCGTTAAAGCATCAGATAAATATTGGCCTGAAATGGAATCAGCCTTCAAGTTCATAAACTGTGTTCCTTCCTTGCCTTTCTAGATCTGACTTTGTGACTCTGCCATTCCAGGGAGCAGAGGTCCTTCTGGACAGCGTGATGCCCTTGTCAGGTAACAGATAGGGCCTCTGACGTGGTGGGAACCGTGGTTGAGAGTAGGTCTTTCTCTTTGAGAACCTTCGTTTGTGCCCAGAGGACTTAGGCTATCACAGCTTGCTGCCTCTTTCAGTTTCTGATTTGATAGTTCAGCGCTGAGGCCTGAGGACGTGCCTCTCTGGCCAGTACTCAGTTGATGCCAGTGCCGCTGGCCCATGAACCACCCTTTCAGGACCACTGTTTGGGACTTTACCCAGGCTGCCAACTTCTTTTTTTTTTTTTTTAAGATTTTATTTATTCTTATTTATTCATCTGATGGAGAGATCACAAGCAGGCAGAGAGGCAGGCTGAGAGAGAGGAAGCAGGCTCCCCACCAAGCAGAGAGCCCGATGCGGGGCCCGATCCCAGGACCCTGGGATCATGACCCGAGCCAAAGGCAGAGGCTTAACCCACTGAGCCACCCAGGTGCCCCCCAGGCTGCCAACTTCCAGAGGTTTCTAACTCGGCACTTTGTGGAATGTGGTTGGGACCTAGGGTCAAGCATCTGTGGTCGAGGGGTAGGTGTGGAGGCATGCCGCACTGCTTGGCTGGGCCTCAGCCCCTGGGCACCATGGGGACCGTGCTGACACTCACCTGTGTGGTATCCTAGACTGACCCTGTCCCCAGACAGAAGGGTACTGACAGAGTGATCCAGGGCACGTTAAGTTAGCCTTGCCAGTTTTTTAAACCCTCTGGAAAACGGGATAGTTTCTGTTCTTCAGGGTGGCCGAGGGAATCCCATAAACCCAGGAACTGGGATGTGGACGGTGGTCAAGTTGCAGCTGCCGCCGACAGGGAATTTTGTATTTGTAGGTGGGAGTCCGGCTGTGCTCCGCTCTGCTCATGTCATTCTGGTCCGTGTACGGGAAGTGCGCTGGGGGCCCTGCAGACTCACTGGCATCTTGGCAGCCTCCTCCTGTTTTCCTTTATTGCTCTTGTGCCGTTCCCCCTTCTCCGCAGTCTGTCCGAGCCCAGCCAAGGGATCTCTCCTCCGTCAGGCCTAACGCAGACATCCCTGACCTTGCCTCTCCATCCTTGCCGCCTCTTGCCTCGGCTGTGTGCTTGTGCGTAGCTGTGTAAGCAGACGGAGAGTGCTGCCCCATGCCCTGCCCACCAGCGGGGGGCTGCCCATGCTGTGCTCTGTGGCCCTACCTTTGCCAGGTGTCACTGCCTCATGTGAGGAAGTTTTGTCCTGGTCAGCCTCCAAATTAGATGGTGGCGGTGACGGTGTTCCCCTTGAAGGCAGAGTTTCCATTTCTTTGCTCCTGTCCCCCAGCAAGTAGCCTATAGCAGAGCCCCCATGAGTGTATCCACTTGGAGCCCCATGGAGGCCTGGCTTCTGTTCCTGCCACAGGTGGCTCTTCCAGACGAAGTTCCCCGGGCCCTGGCAGCATCTGAGGCTTCTGGAAACTGTGTGAGTGACAAGGGTGCTTTGCCTCCGTGAAAGCCTAAATACTGCTTTTCTTTCTCCTTTTAAAGATGATGACCACTTTTCCCCTGAAGCAGACGCAGCCATGAGTGAGATGACCGGAAATACCGCGCTGCTGGCTCAGGTGTGTGCATGAGGGGCAGGCAGGCTGGAGAAGGTCTGTTTGAGGAGTCTCCAGCTGGCTTTTGTGCCATGCCTCCCACGGCCTCTTATCAAGGATCTTGGATCCTTTGACTTTTGAATTCCTTTCTCCTTTGTGGCTTGGGCCCTGGTTTGGCCAGCAATCTTTAACGAGGGGTGCATGGGGTGGCTTTGTAACATGCTTGCTTTCTTCTGTTTCTAGGTGACAAGTTATAGCCCGACTGGCCTTCCTCTAATTCAGCTATGGAGTGTGGTTGGAAATGAAGTAAGTTCTATGCTTTTCCTGTAAGTTATTGGCCAGTAGTCATGGATGGATTTGGAGCTGATTCTGCTGCTATCGCCTCTTGAGCTAATCAGAGGTTGTAACTATAGACCAGTGGACCCCACTGCCCCCACCCGGGGACATTTAGCAATGTCTGGAGATATTTTAGGTTGCCTCAGTTGGGGGTGGCGATGCTAGCGATGTCTGGTAGGTAGAGGCAGGGTAGTGCTGCTAAACATCCCCCAGTGCACAAAACAGGCCCCACAACAAAGTGTCAGTGGTCCTTCCGGGACCTAGGACCTTTCTGGACCCTGTATCCACTGGGGTTTCCCACCCCATTTCGTGGTGTTCATGCTTAGATTTCTCTAGTGTACTGAAAAGCCTGCCCTTGTGCCAACAGAATGTTCCGTAAATACCCCCATTCGCCTAGAAGAGTCCTGTCCCCCACCCTCCCAATCCTCTGGTACTCGTAGCTTGTGGTGGTCATCTGGGACCTGCAGCGGGAGGACCCTTGCTGGCCTGACTGCTAGCCCCAAGGTGCAGTGGGCCGACCTCTCAAGGGAACTTTGTTTTCTAGGCGGTGTTGATAAACCGGTCGCTGGTGGAGCGAGGACTTGCTCAGTGGGTAGACAGCTACTACGCGAGCCTCTGACCCCCGTCCCCGACAGACGCTTCTGGAGTCTTTTTGCACTGTTGAAATTGGGCTTGGCGCCGAGGCAAAGACATTACATCAGAATAACAAATGTTGTCTTCCCCAGAAAGTCCTCTTTTTTTCCCCACACTGTAGTCATGTTGAGAAGTCTCGTCTCTGAGACAAGGAAGGAACCATGGGTTCTTTCAAAAGCCATAGGATGGTGTTGAACAAGCCAGTCAGTTTAGCCTGGTTCCAGGCCTTTAAAAAAAAAGAAAAAAATGAGAGTAAAACGGTCTCAGCCAGGTTGTCCTCTGCCACCTCCGTTCCCGTCTTCCTTCCCACCTCCCACCCCTCACTCAGAACCAGACCAACTGCAACAGACGGGCCAAGGGATGTGTTGCCTGGGAGGGTTTCTTTTCCTTCAAAATCTTTCTTCAGGGAGCAAGACATGAAATCACTAATTGGTATTGATTACTTGTACAGCTTATGTCAATGAATTTATGATATTTAACCAGTTTTTATAAACTTCATCTAGGTCTCTAGGAAGGCAGACTTTTTAATGCATATGTAAATACGAAGCAGTCAGACCTCCTGCCTTGGTCAGTGGTGGAGGGGAACGCTATCTTGCCAAGCCTGGTTGTAATTTGTAACCATTTTCTATTTGTGCAAACTCTGTAAATATATGTTTAAAAAATGTAATATTTTGTATAAGATACACTGGAGAACAAAGGGAACTCAAGATTTTTTCCACACCCCACATCATCTGTGAGCAGAGCAGCTGTCCCTGCAGGTTCCTCCTGTGGCTTCCTGCATACTGGACAGGGTAGACTGTAGGGGATAGATTGTGAGCGGGGATTTTTTTTTTCCTGTAAAAATTTGTTAAAAAAAAAATCAACTCATTTGAATTACCTTCCAGTGGTGTGTTTGATTCTTTTTTTAGACTGGCTTCAGCATTGTGCTGACATAAGAAAGTAACTTATATAAATTTTGAACTGTGTGCACTGTAGCTTTGAGTCCCTTTCTTCTAGGGTGAGAGGGTTGGGGTGGGGAGTGAGGAGGTGGTGGTGAGTGTGGTGGGCTGGAGGGGCCCCTCTAGAGGAACCCCAGGGCTCTGGGAAGACCAGTTAGCCAGAAATTTCCTTTTTTTTTTTTTTCCTCTCCTTGCCCCACAAGGTGGCAGCCATGCTTCCTCTGGCTTCCCCCTAGTGAGAGTCTCAGAAAGCCAGGCCTGAGTTTAAAGCACTCCATAATTATTTGGGCCTTCTCAAGAGATATTTGAAGTTATGTCCTCTCCTCTCTTGTGGTGGTAGGAACAATATACACCTCCATGAGGAGAACAGAATGAAGGTTTGATTTTTTTTTTTTAAAGATTTTATTTATTTATTTGACAGAGAGATCACAGGTAGACAGAGAGGCAGCAGAGAGAGAGGAGGAAGCAGGCTCCCCACTGAGCAGAGAGCCCGATGCGGGACTCGATCCCAGGACCCCGAGATCATAACGCGAGCCGAAGGCAGTGGCTTAACCCACTGAGCCACCCAGGCGCCCAAGGTTTGATTTTTTTTAAGGATTTATTTTACAGAGAGTGTGTGCGCACAGGAGGGAGGGGCAGAGGAAGAGGGAGAGAGAGTAAGAATCACATAGACACCCTCCTGAGCACGGAGCCCAACATAGGGCTTGATCTCACAACCCTGAGATCATGACCTGAATGGAAATCAAGGGTCTGATGCTTGACCGACTGAGCCACCCAGGCGCCCCAGAATGAAGTTTTGATTTAATTGCCTCTCCTCTTTAGGGCAAAGGCAGGCTTGGGCCTTTTGGCGCTTTGTCTTGGCGCCACCCACCCAGAAGGAGTTTCTGGAAGGTGGAGGCTGCCCCACAGAGCTGCAGCTACCCTCCCGGGCCATGGGTAACAAGTGGTTAACAGCCTGTTTCTCTCATCTGTAGGATCAGCTCATGGGACCAACCTTAAAGCAATGAAGCAAAATCGTGGGAGTGTTCCCTGCTTGTACAGAGCTTGGCCCAAGGCGAGCTCTCATGCAGTTGTAGCTGGAGGTCATCCTAAGTCCCAGCAGTAATTGGCTGTGACATTGGCCAGCTTGAGTTACACCCAAGCTTTATCTGTACAGCTCTGCATCACTGGAGCAGACAAGGGTATGTGGGAGCCCTCAAGCTAGTGTGGGGAGAGTAGCAGAGCCTGGTGTTCAGAGTTGGCCTTTGGGAGCTATTGAAAGGTTTTAATGGAGGGACCTTCAGAATCTGGTGCCTAGTGGGGGACAGGATAGAGGACAAGCCCAGACCAAGTCAGAGTAGTCCAGATAAGATAGGGGCTTCCATGGGACAGCTCCTGGGGTGACAAGTTGATGGGTCAGGATCCCTTGGACAAGGCCTCCAGGACCAGGGGAGATGGGCAGTGGGGATGAGGAGGTGGGCTTATAGTGGGGCTTATAGTCCTAGCCTTCAGGGATGAGTCCATTTAAGGAGGCTTTGGTATATGGGAGTAAAGTGAGTTTAGAGGTTGGTGAAGGTCACATACCCTGAATTAACCCTTCTCAGATTTTACAGGGTTTGGAAAAAGTTGATTTTGACCATTTTGCTAGTAATCTTGTTGCTCTTACAGAGGAGTAGATTTATGGAGGTCCTCACTCCCCGACTGTGGACGTCAGTCCTCTGGGCTAGTATGTTTTAGACATCTGGTCTGTGTTAGCTGGGCCATCCAGGGGATGGCTTAAGCATGACTTTGAAAACTCATGGTGCTGGAGGGGTGCTGGTCACCTGCCCGAGGATATGGGGGAGCCAGGTAGAGTGCTGGGTGCAGGAGCCTAGAGCTTCTAGCCTGTTCTCACTACAGGTCTTTATTTCAACCGCTTCCCCCCCCCCCCCCATACTGGTGCTCGAGGCCCTGCCAGGTGTGGCTGCTCCTGGCAGGGTGTCAGCATGGATGCTGGGGCCTGGGTTCCTGCTAAGTCCGATACAGCCTTGCGCATACCTCTTAACCATCACCAGCTTAAGATAAATCAAGGTGAGTAGCTGGAGTGATGGAGAGCTTACTGCATCAGACAAGGTGCTCTTTTGCAGGAGATAAACTTGGTCCTCAAGACACCCCAGGGAGGCGGGGACTGACCCTGGAAATAGATGGTGACTTAGAAAGTGGTTTGCAGTTGAACACCGAAGGCGAGGCTGCTGTCCCAAGGCAGGTCTCCACCACAGCTCCTCTGAAGTATGGTGAGAACTGATCACGCTTCGTTCTGCATCCCCAAGTAAAGGCTACAGTCATGAGGTCATCACCCTACAAAACAGTCTTAGAACTGAGAATGGGAAAAACACCATGTCAGAATGTGATCATTTTGCTTATAGGAGAAATTAAAATTTAAGAAATGTAAACGAAGCCAGGAAGAACACGTAGCATCTCAGCCAGAGTGAACATTTTTGGTCCTTGCTGATCTAAAAAGGAAAAAAAAATCTCCGCTGGGAAAGGTCATCAGGGATATAGACAGAAAAGAGAACATCTGGATTGTTTCTAGACCAGCACTGTCCATTAGAAACATGTGGAGCCACACGTGTAATTTAAATTTTTCTAGGAACCTCAATAAGAGAAAACCGGGTGAGACTAGTTTTAATAGTTTGTTTAATCCAACATTTCAATACATAATGCAACTGAAAATATCAATGAGATTTTATAGTATTTTCATACTGAGTCTGGGGGAATCCTGTGTGTAGATTTTATACTTCCCAGCCTGTCTTTTCTGATTAACCAGGCTCAGGTGCTCAGCCACAGGTGGCTGCCTTGTTGGGTACCAGACTGTCCCACTGATCAGCATCACACCAATACTGACAGCCTTATGTTGTTTGTCCTTCCTCAGAAAGCTCTAGGTTCTTTTGCACATTCACTTTTCCAGATGACCTTTAGCATGATTTTTTGGAGAGGGAATCATGGTGAATGTTTTACCGACATTTGGAAAAAATAATGCATGTTGTTGGCTTGTTATAAGGTTTTATGTAATATATTAAATTGAGTTTGTAAATTATTCATATCTAGTTTTTCTTTCTTACCCTCTCCCTCCACCTTTTTTTTTTCTTGTCTGTACTTTCTGGCTGTCCCCAGGAAAAATGCATTAAAATATTCTGGTATTGTCACGTTTTCCTGTTATTAAATGGAAACGTCTGAAAGAAGCTGATACATTGCTTAGTTTGAAAAAGCTCATGGGTGATACTTTCTCATCAATGTGAGGTATCTTTGGTATTCTGTTTGGTGCTTTTTGTTTTCAACTTTATATATTTTTTTCTGTCATTTAATGAGGTGGATGGATGGCTTGTAAACAGCACACTGCTAGAATTTTTTTCTTTTAGCGAAATCGAAGAGGTCAGTAGGTGAGTCTGACTTGTTCATTGTGATCACTGTTGGAATATTATTATTTGGCATTTAGTTTATTTTTCTGTTATGTTTTGTTTCTGGGTGGTTTTTTTTTTTTTTTTCCTTTTCTCATTTGCTTGATCAGAATTTTTCCCTGTAGTAAATTTTGCATTCATTTTTCTTTTTTAAAAGATTTTATTTGAGAGAGAGTAGAGAGCACAAGCTGGGGGTGGGGTGGACAGAGAGAGGGAGAGGGAGAAGCAGACTCCTGGCTGAGCAGGAAGTCTGATGACCTGAGCCAAAGGCAGATGCTTAACTGACTGAGCCACCTAGGCACCCCTAAATTTAGCATTTAAGATCTTGTTTCTGTGTTTTAAGTGGGTATCAATTATTGGCCAATAACTTTGAATTTATGTTTCTCTTAATATCAAATAGTTAAAGTCTCCTTTCCCCCAAAAAAGGAAACTCAGCAGAAAAATTTCTGCCTTTCTTCCTACAAATGTGCATCCACACACTTTCTCTCTCCTGGGTTTTGTTAGAATCATCTAGAATCCAGTTCAGATTCCAAACTTTTTTCACATATGCTTCTATCTCAGGAGTTTTAGAATGGTGACATTAAACTTCAGTCATGTTTCCAGAAAACATTCTTTTATTAACATATAATGTATTATTTGTTTCAGGGGTACAGGTCTGTGAGTCATCAGGCTTAGACAATTCACAGCACTCACCATAGCATATACCCTTCCCAGTGTCCAACACCCAGCCACCCTATGCCTCCCCACCCCCACCTGCCAGCAACCCTCAGTTTGTTTCCAGGAAACATTTTTGCCCAACTTTTTTTCTCCAGCTTCCTTCCTGCTATATCTTATACACGTGCTCCTGAGGTCTTTATTTTGATTGACATCATCTGGAGTATGACTTTGACTTTTTCTGGTTTTCAGAACACCTTGTACGTCTGAACATTTCTTTGTGTCCTGACAACACCAGCAGTTATTAGGCTGAGCATCTCTGCTGGAGTGAAGGTCACCTTGCCAAAAATCCCCTCCTCCTGCCCTGCAGTCCTTATATTCTTACACTCGGGCATGGTCCCAGAAAGGTGGGTAGAGGCAGTGTACGTCCCAAGAGGCAGACTCCCTTGTTCTCTCCCTCCCAATGGTGGCTGTGTTGCAGGTGGAGCCTAGGCCATGCACCTGCGTCGCAGCGTGAAGACAACATAGAGCAGGGTTGCAGCCAATCCTTAGATGTTGGTATGGGAAGCAAGTCCGTCATTAGTCACTGGGGTTGAGGTGGTGTCTCATCTGTAGCCTGTTCTAGCCTGTCCTGATCGATGGTCTCTCGTCCTGGGCCCCTGACCTTTGCTCTGAGGACTCAGAGCTCTGGCCGTGGGGCTTGGGGCAAGTTTCTCGCCCTCTCTACCCCTATCCCCCCATCCATAAAACCCGGAGGTGACTTAGATGAACACAGAAGTACTTACCAGCTTTGCCTTTAGACTGATTTGTTCTGTAAATAAGAGCCTTCCTGTAGATTCCTGTTAATGAGGCTAACTGACTTTGTATTTTTACAAAGCAAATTATCTAGGCGAGATCTTGGCTGTTTGTTGCTAGAAATAAGCCCAGCTGACATCTGGTCGGACAGACACCATTTGAGAAGCCCTAGAAGGCCCCGGAAGGCAGACACCTCCTACCTCGACCTGGGATGGATTTCTTGCCTTTTTCCAGCTTCCTTGGCTTGGTGACAGGCAGGAGCTCTGCCCACTCCTACTGATGTCTTTCTCTCCACTGAGTGCCTGCTGTATGCCAGGCATCCTGCGGGGGGCTGCGAGGAGAGACACACACAGGCCCATAGGGAAGCATGTCTCCCTGGGGAGGGGGGCTCAGTGGTCTCTACGCAGATGGTGCTCTCCTGTGGAGATGCCTTCGCTCACTTCCTTAGGGGATCTTGGCAGCTGCTGGGAAAGTGGGAGACGGGCTCCCGATCAGCAGCAGCAGCAGCAGGACTGGGACTCGGGCCTTCCAGACTGCAGACTCTGCTCTTCCCTTCATGCGATGTCTCTGCTTCTCCTGGCCAAAGGGGCCATGTTGATGTGGGGGGATGAGTGAGGCTAGCATTCCCGTGTTTCTGGGAGGGCTCCTTGGAGGAGGTGGCCTCCACCACCTTGAAGGAAGAAGAGGCTGAGGAAGGAGGTGAAGGTGGTAGGGGCTGCCATCCTGCCACGATGAGCCTGTGGCTCTGGTTCAGGGACATGTGGAGAGAGATGGTAGTGGAGGAGTCATGTCACAGGAGGCAGTGTGCAAATACGTCATGTGTACAAGTCCTAACTCTGTTTTTTTTAATTTTTATTTTTTAATTTTTTTTGAATAGGTGATACAATTCATGATTCCAAGGATAGCTAAAGATAACCAGTGAAAGGTGTCTCCTTTCTGTGTCCGCCAGGCGCCCCCGTTTCCTCTCCACAGGAGATGATTGAGTTTCTCACATACACGGGACAGCATTGTGTCAGCTTCAGGCCACAAACCTGACCTGTGTTTGTATGTGCAGTTTTATTGGCCCACAGCCATGGTCACTGGGTTGCATAGTGTCCATTGTGTCAAAACCACCAACTTGAGGACCTGCCATAGAGACCGTATGCCCTGCAAAGTCAAAAATACCTAGTCCTTGGGGTGCCTGGGGGGCTTGATTGGTTAAGCATCTGCCTTCAGCTCAGAGTCCTGGGATGGAGCCCTGCATTGTGCTCCCTGCTTAGCGGGGAGCCTGCTTCTCCCCCTCCTCCTTGCAGCTCCCTCTGCTTGTGCTCTATCAAATGTTAAATAAAACCTAAACACACACACACACACACACACATACCCCCCCCAAAAAACCTAGTCCTTTTACAGTAAACAGAAAAAGTTTACTGTAAACATTCCTGCATACTTGCCCCCATTTTACCAAACTTAAACGCAGCCTTAGTATTTCCTGCCTCTTTTCCAACCATGAATTCTTTTTTTTTTTTTAAGATTTTATTTTTTTATTTGACAGAGAGAGATCACAAGTAGGCAGAGAGGCAGGCGGGGCGGGGGGAGCAGACTCCCCGCCGAGCAGAGAGCCCGATGTGGGGTTCGATCCCAGGACCCTGAGATCATGACCTAGCCGAAGGCAGAGGCTTAACCCACTGAACCACCCAGGTGCCCCCAACCATGAATTCTTTAGACTTCTAGAATTACAGAATCTTCAGGGTCCCTAAGGTTTTCCGTGGTGGGCAACTCTTTGTCTTGTAGACCCCCTCCTGGTAGAAGTCTTGTCCTGGCCAGGGTGATCCAGCCCAGAACCCTCCGCTTGGATAGGGTGGGCACTAGCCCAGGGTAGACCAGGAAGGCCCTTACTGGGTAGCAAAGTGTGGTCCACAATTCCAGAGTGCTGGCAGCACCTGGGGGCAGAATCCCAAGCCCCGCCCTACTGAACCCACATCTTCCTTTTATTAAGACCCCCCAGGGGATTTATGTGTTCAAGCAAGTTCGAGAAGTCCTCTGGGGCAGTAGTGTCTAACTCATGCTGCATGCTGGAACTGCTTCGAAACCTAGACCCATTCTCAGAGATGCAGATATCTTTTTCTTTTCTTTTTTTTCTCTTTTAAATAATGAAGCCCACTGATATATATATATATATTTTAAGACTTCATTTATTTATTTGTCAGAGACAGTACAAGCAGTGGGAGCAGCAGAGGCAGAGGGAGAAGCAGACTCACCAATGAGCAGGGAGCCTGATGGCGGGACTCAATCCCAGGACCCTGGGATCATGACTGGAATCGAAGGCAGATGCCTAACTGACTGAGCCACCCAGGTGCCTCAGAGATGCAGATTCCATCGCGCTAGGTGGCCACGTGCGCATTGAGATGCATTTTTTAAAATTATTACTTTTGGAGTATGAGGCGTGTATTAAAGTACACAAAGTGCACAGTTCTGGAGGGCAGGGTGTGATGCACTCTTAAATAGATACACCTGGGTCACCCTAGTCTGGTGAAGATAGACCTTTTCAGGACCCCAGGAGTTCCTCTTATGCTCTCATCTGGCCAGCGCCCTCTCCCTAGTGACCACTATTCTTTGACCTCTATAAGATTAGTTTTGCCTGTTCTGGAACTTTGAATGAATGGAATCATCCAACAAGTACTTGCGTCCTGCTCTTTCCCCTGGCTGCAAGGTCTGAGAAGGTGTGTGTCTTCTGCCTCATGAACATATCATAGCTTCTCTACCCATTCTCTGATGAGTGTACATTTAGGTGACCTTTTGGGGCTGGAGTGAATAAATCTGCCATGACTCATTCTTGGGTTTTTGGTGGATGTATATATTCATTCCTCTTGGGCCTGCACCTGGGAAGAGGACTCCTGGGCCGTGGGGTCGGACTATGTTTAGCTTCTGTAGTTATTTGCACATCAGGATTAAAAAAAGCTCACCAGGGGGACCCCTGGCTGGCTCAGTCAGTAGCACATGCGACTCTTGATACCAGGATCGTGAGTTCAAGTCTCACATTGGGTATAGAGATTACTTAAGTCTGTTTTAAAGAATAATATGAAATCTCTAAAAAAATCATAATAAGAGGTGACCTGGTGACCCTGACATGCGTCTGGGACTGAGAATCCTGCTCGAGAGACAGACAGCTCCAAGCTCTTCCCACCCATCTGCCCTCTGGCTGCTGTCCTGTTGCTTTGCCCAGTGGCCTTCTGGGTAATCCCTAATCCATTTCTGTTGCTTGCCACTTTGACTCCTCTCTCACCAGATGTGTGGTTCCAGGGCCAATCCCACCCTGAATCCACTTTATCCCTGTTGATTGGATTCCAGCCTTGCCCCAGTATCTCTCCCCGCAGGGTCCTCAATACCTGCAGTGGCCAAGCTCAGTCTCCATCACGCTCTTCCTTCTGCATCCTCTGGGCGCTCTGGACGTGTGGCCATGGTAGTGGCAGTGGATGATTACCAGCATCCTCTTGATCTCGAGAGCACTAAGAGGGTTGGCATGAAACCACTGGCATAAAGCATGGAAAGCACTTAGCACAGGGCACGGTGGAAAGTGGAACATGCTCAATAAATGATGCCTAAATGCAGATCACAGAACATTTCCACCCTCTCCAAATTTTAATGCGTCGAGAATGGTGCTGTCCAACATGGTACCTGCTATCCACGTGTGGAGTCACTGGCCACTTGTCCAAATGGAGAGGTGTTGTAAGCATAAACTATACACTTTGTGAGAAAAGGTGTGATTAGAGAAAAAGAATGAAACATTTTGGTTACAGTAGGTTAAATAAGATAGGATCAGTCACACGTTTTCTTTTTGCTTTTTAAAGGGTGGCTGGTGGATGCATGCACATCCTTCGTGGCTCCTGTCATTTGTGGGGCAGCCGTGGGTGGAGGAACGCCATTAGAGGTGGTCACAGTCTTTCAAATAATGTTTCTCAAGTTGGGGCTCAGGCTCTTTGCTTCAGAGCTTACATGCAGGGCTTGTTAAAAATGCAAATTGCTGGGCCCTACCCAGAAACTCTTAATGGGACCGGGAATCTGCATTTTCAATTAACTTCGTAGCTAAACTCATGCCCACTTAAATTTGAGCTCCCCTGCTCCTAGAACTTGGGGCAATTTGATTTCCCTCTTAAAAGGTATGCTCCTTTTCTTCAGATTGGGAAAAGATGAAACTTTTTTCCTACCTTGACTTGGCTACCAGGAGTATTCAGGACCAAGGTTTGGGTTAAATTAGGGTTTGGGTTTTGTGTGATCAAGGTGGCTCTTTTGCTGTCTACCCCTGTGTAAGGATTGTCATGCCTTTTGTTAGCAGCATTTGGAGGACACACACCAAGGTCTGTTTGTACTGTGGTGTTTCTGGCCTCAAAAGGTTTCAGTCTCAGTTCTGCCCTGTGGTTGTTCCAAGGATGAAAAGAGACCATTTAATTTCAATAAAAAGCTTACCAAGAATGTAGAGATAACAAAAGTGAATACATTGCTCCCAAGCCATGAAGTTCTTGGTGGGGGGCCTGGGGGGAGCCCAGAGTATCATCAGGGTCTTGCAACTTGCCCTTTACAGATGGCTGTCACTATGGCCTTGGACCACTAGATGGCGCCACAGCACAAGTTTCGGGAGGGAGGCCCTCCCTACAACTGCCTCCAAGGTGTTCTCCAAGTAAGGTCTCATTCTCAGAACTTACCAGAAATGCAAATTCTCAGGCCCTACCTCAGACCCACTGAATCAGAAACTGTTTTTCAACATGCCGTCCAGGTGGTTTGGGTGCACATGGATGTTTGAAATCACTGTCCTAGAGTTGACCTTGTGGTAGTTTGGGTAGATGTAAGTGGAAAGTGGATTGAGGGCTTGCTGAAGAGAGGGTGGGAGTGAGGTAGGATGGGTGGGGGACAGAAGATGGGGGGAGGCAGGGGGAGGGGGAGAGTGAAGGTAGCCATCGCAGGAACAGCTCCAAATTGTCCAAATTTGGGCAGGGCTTGTGCAAATGGGAGAGCAGTTAAGGGACTAGAGAGTGGGTGGCAAATTCCTATTTCTTTTAAGGTAAGGCCGTCAAAGGGTGTCATTTGGATGGAGGAAAAAGGGGGTCATTGGGTAACCCCCACTCTGGATGGAAGGCCAACCAGGAGCAGAAAAAGGCCAGCCTGTGTCCCCACTCTGCCCATTCTGACATTTCACCAAAGCAACACTGTTTAAATAGACTAAAACCTTTGCAACCCTCCCAGGACAATCCAGGAAAATGGATGCTCAGAAATCAAAAAGAAGCTCGGGAGTAGGTGGAAAAATCACTAGTGAATTAAAATCTTATTTCTATCATTTCAATCCTATCTGTATCCTAAGGGGAGTCCAGTGCCAGAATGAATTTATATCTTTTTTTTGGACACACATTTCTTTTGCAGGTGGCTACTGACGCTTCAGAGGGGGCAATGCATCATGCAAATTATTTTTTTCAGCTATGACGTATTCAGTTTAGTTTGATTTATTTTTGATGTCAGAAACAAAATGGAAAGTTGGCGCTTTAAAAATGAGTGTGGCTGGCTGAATAAATAAATAATATGCTCTTGGCCAGAAGCTGCCAGTGCCTCCTTAATTGGCCATTGATTCTTTAATTCTTTGCACTTTAACATCTACGGAAATTAAGAGGCCACGGAGCATGGAGATGTCTTTTGTCAAACAAATTAAGGAAGCGGGTTTTAGAAGGTGTAGTTCTTCCTGGGCTCTGACACAGCCTTTAAAGGCAGGAGGATGGGAAAGCCAGGTGCCCTCTGTGGTTTCTTCCGGAGCACGAAAGGACCGTCACCTTGTTTTTCCAGCCATGAATATTTATGGCCTGTACACGGACCTGAGGACATACAGAACACGGTGCGACCAGGCAATAGGGACATGGGCGTTCCTCCTGCGGTTTTCAGGGGCATCCGGAGGTGGCCTGGAGAAGTTACCCCCCGGAAGATGCGGGTGCCCAAGTTCACATCCTGGTGGACCAGCCTGGGTAGACCTGGTCAGAGGGCCTGAGGAGTCTGGGGAGTAGACGCTTCCTATAGCCCCTTTTCCAGGCCTGATGGCACCGGCCATTCTCACCATCAGGGGAGATCCCTGATGCCCCCTAGACAGTCTCCCAGGACCTGTGGGCCTCCAGAGCCCCCGCCTCACTGCCACCTTCAACTCCTGTCACTGCATACCGTGGAAGGTTCTGCCTCTTCCCTCTGAGCCTCTGCAAAGGCCGTCTGCCCTGCTGATTCTCCCCTTCTTCCCCTAACACACCGAGGCTCCCTCCTCCAGGAAGTACTTCCTGTTCTCGCTCCTCCCCCGCCCCACCTGTGGGATATACCAAGCAGCAGCTCCCCTCCCAGAGTCCACCACGCGGCCTGCTGCTGTGATGTCACTTCCTGGCGCTGTAAGTTCCTTGAGAGCGCGGTTATGTATCTTTTATTCCTGTAACTCTAGCACGGGAAACAGGACCCGGAACGTCGGAGGTCCTCAAGAATATTTCGTTGAGTGAATATGATTGAGGGCATTTGCCTTCAAGCAGATACTGCAGAAACTTGTTTAACAGGATGAAATGCCCCAAAGGGGTTCCCTGATGCTTACCTTGTCCTAGGTTCTAGCCTCTCCTGCCTCTGGGTCAGGAACCTTCCTTAGATCCCACCTGTGCCTGTTAAGAGTTGAGTTCAGGTGGAGCTGGAAGAGGTTACATAAGGAAATGCATGGGAGCCGCAAGCAGGTGGCTCACGCTGGTGGCGGGGAGGTCTGGGACAGGGGGTGCCCGTCTTGCTTCTGTTGGGTCCGGGCTAGGTCTGGCATTTCAGGTGTGAGGTCGTATGGTAAAAAGGACATATCCTGCTAGGTTTTGGCCCCTTGAACACAATGTATCTGACCACAGGTGTGTGCCACTAAGACTGACACCTCCCGGCTTCAAAGGCAGTCTACATATATGGATGCCTCTGGGTGGGCCTACTGGTAAGAGCTCTGTGATCTCAGGGAAGTTACTTAACCTCTCTGGGCCTCAGCTTGCACATCTGTAATCTAGAGTCACCTCCAATATTAGGAGTTAAATGTGAATTTCCTGGCACCTAGGGTGCACCTTGATAAATATTTTATTATTTGTGGACTTCAGCTTGCCACAGTGGGTAGGCATGAGGATAAGATCTGCAGAAGTCTCAGACTGGTTGGTCATCTTTGTTTCTGCAGGTTCTCCCAGGATAGGCTCTCCCCCTTCTTTCTGGGTCTAGGAAGCCCATCATTTCCTCCACATTGAAGACCCCACTGTCGATCTTCTCTACTCCCTGCTCATCCTCTGGCACCGCCACGGGATGCCTCTTTAGCTATGATTACATCTGTAGGGGGACACCACCATCAAAACCCCTACCATCCAGGCCTCTGTTCCCAAATGCCCTCTCCTGGGGAGAGGTTGGGACCCCTCACCCCAGCACATGTGCTCAGCTGGCTGCCTCTGGGACCCCTCACCCGCCTTTCCTGTCTCAGTCCCAAATCCCCTTCCTAAAAGTGTCTTAATTCCATTAGAATTCTTGGCCTTCTACTTCCCAAATCAGCAGCACCCCTGCCTGTCTCAGCCACCATCAGCATACCGTGTCCCATGTCCCGTGCAGCCAGGAGTCTAGCACTCCTCTCTCTCTCTGGCAATTAGGATTCCCTCCTCAGCTCACATCGAAAGTCTTTGTTCTTCTCCTTGAACGTTCAAGTTAATTTCTACTGACTATTTATTCAGCCTTTTTACTGGCTGGCTTGCTCCTTACTCAGGAAATGCAGCCCCCAGAGGAGGAGACTGGGGACACCAAGCCCCAGTTTAGGACAGGAAGGAAAGACATGTGAGAGCACGAGGGGGCAAGGCAGGGGTTCTGAGCCCCCATGTCGTGGGCATGGGCATGGGCAGGGGAGAAAGGGGCCAGTCTCAGGTGCTGCTTTTTGGGTTAGCACGTGGATACATTTGCATGGGTAGTTATAAATCTGTCTGTTGTAGGAGGCAGGACTGGCCTCCTCTGAAGAGAGTTTGGGGAACAGAAGATGGTCCAGCCGGGGGCGGGGGCGAATGCAAAGGAGAGAAAGGGGTCAGGAGGGGAGGAGACGGGAGGGAGGAGGGCTAGGTTGGTGTAGTCAAGGAGAAATCCCACCACTACCTTCCCAACCAGGGGCGCCGGAGGAATATCCTGTTATTTAAGCTATTTGCCATGAAATGCCCATGTCACTCTGGAGTCTGCATGGAAAATTCAGTTTTTATACAAAAAGTTTTTATATAAGGGGCCTTATATTTGAGTTGCTTAGGGTGCCGGGAGGGAGAAGAGGTGTGTGTCTCATTTGTGAACCAATGTCAGGGCGTCGATAAAGCCACATCTGGGAGACAGGGCTGAGAGCCAGAACTAGGGGAGTCTGGAAGTCTAGAACTTCAAGCAGCTGGGGATTTGGAGAAATCTTGGAGAATCTGTGGAATGGGGCAGTTGGATCAGTGTTACCCATTCTGGAGCCAAGAGACGTGACATGGTCTCTTATGGCTGACATCTGGGATTCTCCATGTAAACACACGCACACACATGAATATATTCATAATATATAAAATGTATAAATGCAAAGTTATACACCACATACAATATGAATAAATTATATATAGTATGTATAAATATATTTATAAGTCTAAAAAAATCACACAAAAGAGAAAAAATATAAAAGATATAGAAGGCAGGGGTGCCTGGGTGGCTCAGTCGGTTGTGTCTGACTCTTGTTATCAGCTCAGGTCTTGATCTCAGGGTCATGAGTTCAAGCCCCACATTCGGCTCCTCGCTGAGCCAGGAGCTTACTTAAAAAAAAAAAGATATGAAAGCTAAATATATTCCCATAATACAAATATAACACATACAAAAGCACACATTCTAGTATAATATGTATATAATTATACATAAAATATAAAACATGTAAGAATTGTTTAAATATGTATAATTTATGTATGTATATAAAATATATAAACGAAATCTGGGCACAAACTCAAGTCGTTTACTTTCCCCACTCTGACCACATCTAACTTTTATTTGGAGAGTTTAGTCCATTTATATCTTTCAACTTGATTGCTGTAGAGTCAATGATTGGCCTAGAGTCAGTCGCATGTTTTTTTTTTTTTTAATTAAAAAAAAATTTTTTTTTAAGACCTTATTTATTTATTAGTTAGAGAGAGAGAGTGAGCACAGGCAGACAGAGAGGCAGGCAGAGGCAGAGGGAGAAGCAGGCTCCCTGCCGAGAAGGAGCCCGATGTGGGACTCGATCCCAGGACGCTGGGATCTTGACCTGAGCCGAAGGCAGCTGCCTAACCAACTGAGCCACCCAGGCGTCCCTCAGTCACATGTATTTAAAATGTACAACTTGGTGAATCTTCACCTGAATGCCCCAGTGAGTGCATTGCTAGAACCACTGGATAATGGACAGATCCAGTCCCCCCCAGTAGTTTACTTGAGTCCCTCTGTAATCCCCCTGTCCCTCCCTGATGCCGTCCCTGGGCAGCCAAAAGTCTGCTGCATGTCTCTGTCAATCAGTTGAGGTTTCAGTATGGGGAATTACGTGACGTGCACTCTCTTCCACCTGCCTCCTTTACTCAGCGCGCTTTGAGTCCCATCCGTGTTGGTGCATGCATCAACTCTCTCCTTTTCGTGCCACGTTCCATTGCATGGAGGTGCCACACTATTTATTCAGCCGCCTGTGGGAGGACGTTTGGGTTTGATCTTCAAACAAAAATATTGCCAACACTCCCTGTGCCAGGAATTGCAAGACGTTTCTCTTTCCAGGCTTCTCCTCATTCCTTAAGAGCCCCAAGGGCTGCGGGGTTCACTTCTCCGTGTGTTGGTCAGTTTAGGACCTGCTGCCAGCACGAGGAGATATGTCCAGGCTCAGGCCCTGGGCCACTCCCTGCCTCACTCTGCCCTTATCAACTTATCTGTACTGGCCAGCTGGGCCCTTAGTGTGGGGGCAGGCTATGGCCTGTTCCTTGTGTCTGTGGCTCCTCAGGGAGCTGGGCCAGAAGAAGTCCTGGGGACCACCGAGCACAATGTCCACACTAGCCCCGCTCTCCCAGTTTGCTCCAAGCCAGACACGGTTGTGCCTCTCAACTATGTTCAGGCATATTCTGGGTACTGTCCCCCGAAGTGCACAATGGTCACACTCCTGTGAAAGCTCACAGTATGAACACCCAGCCCCTGGTGCTGAGTTGGAGCCTTTTTGCTACCCCACAGGGTGTCCACCTCTTTCTGGAAGCCTCTGAGCTTTCTCATCAGATTTCTTCCTGTTTTATCCGGCCTGCTGACTGGTTTCTTCCTCTCATTCAGTCCTTCACGGCCACACTGGCCCCCCTTTACTGTTCCTCAAACACACAGGTGTGTTTCTGCCTCAGGACCTTTGCACTTGCTTTCCCCTCTGCCTAGAATGCTCTTCTTCCAGGTGTCTGCTAAAATTTCTCCCTCACCAACCTTTTATTTCCCCCTCTCCTGTCTTGTTTTTTTCTCTAGGCATCACCATCTGACACATCATATAGTTTACTTCCCTCTTGTTCATCATCATCCCCTCTGTTGGAATATAAACTCCACAAAGGCAGTCCTTTGTCGGCTTTGCTCACTGGTATTTCCAGCTCCTAGAGTTGCTGGCACATAGCAGGTTGAAAGAAAGAATGAGTAAATAAACACCCAGCTTACGTTCATTTTATTGGAGAAAATCCCTCCCTGCCCACTCCCTCCCCCAGGATGAACAGTCAGGGACAATTAAAACCTGAAACGGGTGTAAAACTTCTACCTTGTGAGCTGAGGGCACTTGGCTGTCCTTGACAAGTCCCAACAGACCTAGTTCTGTGTTGGGGCTTTGGGGGGGCGGGGGGCGTCAGTCAGACCCGGCCTCTAGGAGCAGTGCCTTCACTTGTTGGCAAACTTAAAAAAAAAAAAAAAAGGGCAGTGGATCCCTTCTGTTTTTTCCTCTAAGAAATCTTCCTAGCGGGACGCCTGGGTGGCTCAGTTGGTTAAGCAGCTGCCTTCGGCTCAGGTCATGATCCCAGCGTCCTGGGATCGAGTCCCACATCGGGCTCTTTGCTTGGCAGGGAGCCTGCTTCTCACTCTGCCTCTGCCTGCCTCTCTGTCTGCCTCCTGTGCTCATTCTCTCTCTCTCTCTCTCTCTAACAAATAAATAAATAAATAAAATCTTTAAAAAAAAAAAAGAAATCTTCCTAGCATTTCATTCTGCAAAATAAGATAAAGTTGGTATTTTATTAGCATAAAACTCCAGGTTTGCATTTATAACGTTTACCTATGAAATGAGGACGTTGGCTCGATGAAAATGGAAGTCTAACAGCGATGTGATAGCCTCAATTGCTGGATCCTGGAACAGAAAAAGGATGTAAGTAGAAAAACCAGTGACATCTTTTTACTCAATATGTTGGTGTCTTTTGTTTTGGCAAACATACGTCCTGACAGTGCCATCCTGAATGAAGGCAGATAGGTGAAGGACCGAAATGGGGTGAAGGGTGTTCAGGAACTCTCAAGACTATCTTTGCAATGTAAGTGTGAATACAAAATTACCAAAAGAAAACGTTTATTTAAAAAATTTTGCTGGGGCTCCTGGGTGGCTTAGTCGGTCAGGTGTCGGACTCTTGGTTTTGGCTACGGTAGTGATCTCAGGGTTTATCTCTGCCCCTCCCCACTCCACGTACTCTCTCAGAGGGAGAAGCAGACTCCCCAGGGAGCAGGGAGAGCCTGAAGTGGGGCTCGATCCCAGGACCCTGCTATCATGACTTGAGCTGAAGACAGATACTTAACTGACTGAGCCACCTGGGGAACCGAAAATAAATAAACAGGCTGGGTTCCTGACACCCAGCCACATTCCTCTCTGATTTCCCGGAGACACCCCCCCACCAAAAAAACCCAAACTTAAAAAATTTTTATTGCATTAGTAAATAAAATTTAACAAATAAAAACTACATATGTGACATTATGTGCAACAATGATCATCTTGTACAACATGCAGATTATTGCTTTGTGTTGCTCTGGTTATACAATATTGAAAGAAATCTGGACTCAGCGAAAATGGCAGTGGGTCCTAACAGCTGCCAGCCCCACGGCCTTGGGGATCTGCCGCTCTGAGACTGAGAAGACAGGGAGCTCATTGTGAGCTGTGTAGAATGTGACGGCAGTGCAGTGCCGGTCTGCAACAGGTTAACGTTTTGTACAAAGCACACTGGAGTATGTGGATATTGTTCCCACTGTTTTTTAAAAGTTAAAACTTTTTTTGAATGATGACATCTGGATCAATCATTTGCAGAACCCATGAAGCACTTTTCGGGCTTTGCCAAACAGTTTGGAAACGATCGGTCTAATCACGAGTTCCCATTTTGCAGATGAAAAAACTGAGGCCTGGCCAGGAGAATGAACTAAGGTCTCCCAAGTCCAGGACCCGCTCAGGCTGTCCTGCTCCCGGCCATAGGGTTTATTTCTATGAGTGGATGTAACTGGATTATCTTTCTGGGAACTGCTGGATAGGAAGTCATTGACTGTTTCAGCCTATCTGTTCTTCGGATGCTCATTTATGCTATTTCCATTTTTTAAAGCTCTAGTGAACTATCTTGAACATACCTCCTTGTTCACGTGTCTAGAGCTTCCCTGAAGGTGCTGTTGCTGGGTCATAGGGTGTATGTGGCCTTGACTTCACTGGGTAAATGCCAGATTGCTCTCCCAAGTGCTTATAGAGAATGTCCCACTTCTTGCTGCAGAGCATGACTCCCTGGATTCTCATCCTCACCATTACGTGGTATCGTCTGAATGGAAGGAGGCAGTGCCCCCCTCCAACCCTCTGGTGTGTGATACCCTTGCCCTCTGGAAACCTTGATGGTTCTGTGTTCTAGCGCCGAGCCCATCCTAACTCACTGTGTGACCTTGGGCGAGTCACTTCCTGCCGTGTCCCCTGATCTCATTCTGACTCTGCACCTGTGCCATGAGGAGGAGCCAGAAGTTCCTAATCAGAATGTTTTTACTTGAAATGCAATTTTCCAAACCTTCCCCATAAAAACAGATGTCCTCACTGTAGTCAGTGACTGAGAAAATACAGCATGACCCTAGGCAACTGTGAGTTCATTCATGATTTACAATGAATTTGTATTTCATTAAATCGTGTAACATGTAATAGATTTTGAAATGGCCATCAACGTATCTGTGATCACCGTAATTTATTTGGTTTTCCCACCATGTTTTATATGCTTGTGGATGCATGCTCCACACCCCAGATTATTCTGACTCCCTCTGTCTCTTGCCCCGTGGCTGGAGACTGCGGGACTAGAGGGAATCAGTGCAAGGAGGGAGCATAGTGGCTTCAGAACGCCACCTCCCGCTATGACCCTGGCAAATAGTTTTTTCTTCTGTGTACCCACAAGCACCAGGCACTGTTGTAAGTGTGCTTCCTGTATTTGATTCCATGCTTAGACCTGTTCCTGGCACAGAAGTGCCCTCTCAGTGTTTTATCTCAATTAATCCTTCCAACCGTCCTGCAAGGGAGTTCTCATTCACTTATTTATTCAGTAAGTATTTATCAAACAGGACCACATTCCAGGCATTGATTAGGCACTGGTGAGCCATCAGGGAACCAAACAGTCAAAATTCTCTGCCTTACGGAGCACACCAATATCCTGACCTTCTACGTGAGAATGCTGGAGCACAGAGACGTTCAGTGCTTTTCTGAGCCCACACAGTGAATGGAACCCATCTGCTCGCTTTGCCTACTGGCCCTGCTCCTGGCTATATCTGGTCTGTCCTGTGGCAGCTGCACTGGGCTCTCAAGGCCCGGCTTACAACCCCCAGCCCAGGCAGGGAGCATGAGTCCCATTCCGTGGGGTTTTGTACTTGGGACCAGAGAAAGCACAGAGTCAGTCCATGGAGGCCGCTGGCTGCCCTGTTTTCTTCCATATGGAGGACGTCACTCTGGAGGGAGAGAGAATGGATCTGGGTAGGGGCAGAGATGGGAGAGGGAGAGAGGCATGCTGGCGTTCATCTCTCCAGGCTCAGCCATTCCTGACACCCAGCCACATTCCTCTCTGACTTCACAGAGACACCCAGTACCCTCATAACAAACACCGCCCCCTTTTTTTGCTTAAATTGCATCCAAAGGAATCCTAGTTAACAGCCTGGGACACGGTGAGTGCCTGTGAGCAACTGCTCTAAGATGCTTTGAGCTCCAACACACCCTCAGTTGCCTTTTGGCATGTGGAGCGGAGTGTCCTGTTCTTAGATAACTTTGCAATAGCTTCCCTACCTCCAGAGCATGGGGCTGCAACCTCACTCTTAATAAATCAGGCGGGAGCTTTCTGCATGGAAAAGAGCCTTAACCATACATCATTTTTGCTTTCCTCTTGGGGAGAACAACTATGCCACAGCAATAACCTGCCACATATATGTCTCAAAGCCCTATTTATATAGCCATATGGATAAATATATATAAATAGGACTGCGGAATAATAGATTAAGGGATCTGCTCATCCATAGAAGACGTATGGGGCTTTCAGGACCTAATGGCGGCCTGATTCAGTAAGAAAAATGGGTCTTCAGCAGGATGTGGCTGAGAATGAGATGAGCCCACAGCCTGATAGAAAGCCCACCAGAGAGATGGAGGGGTGGGGAGGACCGTGCAAGGAGCCGGGAGCTCTGGCTGAATGAGCTGTAGGAGGCAACGAGCCGGGCAGGGCTGTGGCAAGTCATAAACCCTGTACTGTCTGCCCAGCACAGCTCCTATTCTGCTGTGTGACCTTGGGCAGGTCACTTGCCTTCTCTGAGCCTCATGTATATATGAGGGATGTGGACCTGCTGACCTCTAGGGTCTCTTTTTTTCCCTCCCCTCTGGCATCTAAAATGACTCTGAGCTCTGTGGCCATGGCCCTTGGGAGGTTGAGAAGATCTCAGTTGGGTTGAGGTTTTCCCGAGACCTTGAACAATCCCTCATGTTCCTCAGGGGTCTTCTGCCTTCCAGAGGCTTCCTCAGAAGGGGTTTGCAGTCATATGACCAAAGACCCTGGGGCAGTCTAAACAGCAACAACGACTGACATCACCGTTACTTCTCCCATGATTCTGTGTGACTGCGGCTGGGTGCTTGGTACTCGTGACCTGTGGCTAACACAGAGCACTCACTATGTGCCAGGTGCTGTTCTCTACATTTCACATGTATGAGCTTGCTTCATCCTCACAAAAACCCCTGGAGGGAATTACCAGTAGTATTCCTATTTATGGATGAGGAGGCAGAAGCACAGAGAGGACCAGTGCCTGGTCCCAGGCCACACAGCTGGGGAGCAAGGGTGTTAAGACACCCTATGGAGTCTGACTCGAGCATCTGCAATCCTAATCTCTGCTGTGTACTTCTGCGTACAAGGGCGGAAAGGAGGCTAGAAGAGGTTAATTAATGTGTGAACGGACAGGATCCTTGGAGTTCTCAGATCTGTCAATTCCATGGGAAAGGCTATAGCTGCTCCTTGTGTTTCTTTCATTTTTTTCCCAAGTCAGTCAATTTTTTTTTTTAACAAAAGTCTATTTACAGAAGTGACACCTAGGACCCAAGATAACCACGTGTCAGCCATGCTTCAGTGAACCCCCAAATCAAAGATGGACTGGATATCATGTACCTGATGCTATTGGCTTTTTCAGGATTTCAGATTCTTTTTTGTTCTCTCTTTGGTTTGAAACCAGGCTTTTGTGACTTGATGAGGACACATTTCTCCTGGGGTGTAATAATGCAGCTGGTGTTAGACCTAATACCGAAGAGAGAACATTTGCTATTTTGGAAGAGTTAATCCCAAAGCTTCTTTCTCTGGCTCCTGCCTTTAGAAAAGGCATTTTTGAGACAGGTCCAGGCAAGGCTGCAGCCTCAGTAATCGGCCCTCAATCATCTTAACGCCAATCACAACACTTTACTGAACGCTTGTAATGTGGCAGGCCCGCTGCTGCAGGCTGGTTTAATTCCCCTAACACCTCCTGGGTGAGTCTTGCTGTCACCCCCACGTTACAGACAAGGACCAGAGACACAGACGTGAAGCAGCCTGGCCCAGGTGCTTCCGCTGGCGAGGGGCAGAGGGGAACTGGACCCTAATGCTGGACATGGGGTCGTTAACACCAGGCTCTGCGACTTCTAGGACTGGCCATTGAATCTGGGGAAAAATGAAAATGTGGGGCCCCTTATCCAACAACTATTAAGAATTTCAAGACGGTGACACCATTCATGGGGTCCTGTGTGTCTGCATACAACACACACCCAGGAAGTCAGTCCGGACTATCCCCTTTGGCAGTTTCCTGGCATCTTCTGGCTCCTGGGCCTCTCTTCCAGGGTGGGGTTCTCACGGAGGTATGCCTTAGGATGCTGGGAAGGCTGTGGCAAGGACCGGCACAGCCTGGGCTTTAGAAAATCTGGGACGGTGGCAGGTGCCTCCCAGGAAGGAGGCAGAAAGGGCTCAGGGTGTGGACTGGACACTGTGAGGCCATCCTCCTGCCTCATCAGGATCCCCAACTGGGCACTTGGCCAGACCCCACTGCTTCTCCAGGCTGTGTGTCGGGGATCCTGACTGTCCTTACTCGTCCTGTGGCTGTGTCCATGATGGGGCCTCCCAGAAGCTCAGAGCAGGCCAGACCGCTGCTGGCTTTCTTTAAGCTTCGGTTTGTTAAACAAATGAACCAACATCAAAGCCAGCTACAAAAATTGTAGCTTATTTCAAATGTGTACCTGTTTAAAATTAAGGCCATTTGCACAAAAAAAATCATGTAATGCAATTTAAGTGTGCTTTTCCCAAGACAGTTACTGGATTCCCTCATTGTATCTTCTACACATAGGGTAGAATCTGGTGAAAGAGTATAATCATTTTTCCCCATTTTTATTGAGATATAACACACATATAGTAAAACATGTGTAAAGTGCACTGATCCCAAGTATACAGCTTGCTGGTTTTTACATATGTCTATACCCCTGTAACCACCCAGATCAGGGTAGTTACAGCTCCCAGCAAGGTCTCACACGCCCCTCTGAAGTCAATACCCCCAACAACAGGCAACCACCGTTATGACTTGTATCACCGGGGGTTGGTTTTGGCTGTTCTTGGATTTCATATAAAAGGAATATTTTTTGAGTCTGTCTTCTTTCACTGGACATTATGTCCCAAATCATCCGTGTTTTTGCATGTGGCCGTGGTGCATTCTTTTCACTGTTGTGTGGTATTCCATTGTACCACAATGTACAATTTGTTTACCCGTTCCCTTTCTGGTGAGTATCTGGGTTGTGTCCAGTTTGGGGCTGTGATGAACAGACTGTTAACAATCACTGATGATAGACTGAATGTTTGCGTCCCACAGTGTGGTAGTCTTAGCAGGGGAGGGCTTTGGGGAGGTGATTAGGTCATGAGGGTGGAGCCCTCAGGAATGGGATTAGAGCCTTCATCAAAGAGACCCCAGACAGCTCCCTTGTCCCTCCCATCATGTGAGGTCACAGTGAGAAGACGGCCACTGGCCATTGTCTTCTCCCCAGACACCAAATTGGCCAGCACCTGGACCTTCAGCTTCCCAGCCTCCAGAACTGTTCAAAATAAATTTCTATTGTTTAAAAGCCACCCAGTCTCTGATGTTTCTGTTCTATCAGCCTGGACAGACCAGGATAATATTCTTTTTTTTTTTTTAAGATTTTATTTATTTATTTGACAGCACAAGCAGGGGGAGCAACAGGCAGAGGGAGAGGGAGAAGCAGACTCCCTGGCGAGCAGGGAGCCCCCTGTGGGGCTCAATCCCAGGACCCTGAGATCATGACCTGAGCCAAAGGCAGATGCATAACCTACTGAGCCACCCAGGCAACCCCCCCAAGACGATACACTTGGGCCTGGATTTTGGGTGACCGTATGCACTCCCCTCCCTTGGACTGGGTGTGTGTATGTTCAGCTTCAGATGACACTTTGAGCGGTTTCCTAAAGTGCTTTGACTGGTCCTCACTTTTTTTTTTTTTTTTAAGATTTTATTTATTTATGTCAGAGAGAGAGCGGGAGCAAGCACAGGCAGGCAGAGGCAGAGGGAGAAGCAGGTTCCCTGCTGAGCAAGGAACCTGATGTGGGACTCGATCCCAGGACGCTGGGATCATGACCTGAGCCGAAGGCAGCTGCTTAACCAACTGCGCCACCCAGGCGTCCCACTGGTCCTCACTCTTACTGCAGCACGTGGGCGAGTGGAATACACACTCAGAGATACAGGGTGACCATGATCTTCCTCGGCCCCTTCTGGTGCTCCTCTGTGCGTGCATTCTACAGAGAAGCCGACAGCCCGAGAACCAGGAGCACCGACTTCTGAGAGCAGAAGGTGGGTGTCCTCGCTCAAGCCAAGAGAGCAAATTCCCTCTTCCCTCGACTCCATAAATTCCCTCTTCCCTGGACTCGGTATGGTATTCAGGCCATCGGGGATGATCCTTACTCGGTCTACTGATTCAAATGCTTCATCTCTTCCAGAAACACGCCCAGGGGCGCACCCAGAAATGACAGCGAGCAGCTCTCTGGACCTCCAACTCCTAAAATTAACCGTCGCACTGCCCCCTATCATCAGCCTTCGGTCATCATCTTCCTGCCACCAAGCAAACGGTCTGGTGCCAGGGAGAAGGGGGGCCCCCCCAATCCCACCATTTTGTCAGCGAGGTAATGAAAAGGACAACCAGATGGCGAAATGGAGGGCCAGGTGGAAGAAAGGAGGGGGCGGGGAAGAGAACCCGGGCTACAACTTATTGTGGGGTCTCAGTGTCTGACTTGGGGTCCTCGGCTCCTTTCAGGGGACATTTCTGGGGCAGCTTCCACACACCTGGTACCCCCACTCTGGCTGTTCTCACAACCTTGCAAATTTGCTGTGAGTAACTATCACCCTGTGTCAGGTACCTCGTGAATATTAATTATCGCTCATCTTCACGACTCCTCTGTGGACAAAAGAGAGAAAAGGCAGAGCAGAGAGATAAGAAACTCGGGCAGGGTCACTTAGCTAGTATGTGCCATCCCAGGACTTGAACCAGAGGGCCTAGCACAGTGGGGAAGCAAAACGTGAAGCCTCTGTTACTGTGAGTTTTGCACACGCACATGCAGGCTGGCGTTGGCACACGCACGTGCAGGGGCGTGCCTGGGGACGCCTACTTCCTGGGACAGGCGCTCCTCTTTCTGAAAGGCTAAGCACAAATGGATGTCCTGTAAACTGAATTACGGTATTTACCAGGAGAACTGACTTTGTTTAAGACCTAAAAGGAGATATTAGGGGAGGCCATAGGAAGATGTGACCTCTTTTCTTCTGTGTAAGTCTGTGAATTTTTGGAGTTGGAACTTATAAAACAGGAAGGAGCTACCTGGACCCCCTACCAGCCCCTGCTCCCTGCCCCTCCCCCCTGCTCCAATGCCATCATGTGCACACCATGAGGAGCTCAGAGTCTTGCCTTGGTTTGCTGCAACCTGATGTGGGCCAGGCCCTTGACTCCGGCTTTCAGATAGGATGGATAGGAGGTATTTTCAGGGTGGTGCACAAGGGGCAGGCTCTTATTCTTTGCCCCCCCTCTACCCGCCCCCCCAACTCACACCCACTGAAGGGCCAGTCATTTCTGCTGGGTCTGATCATTTCAGAGTCTATGAGACAAGCTAATGCAGAAAAACAATAGAAAGTGATGCTTTCCACTTCCAAAAATAATTGTGCCTCTGATTGTCCCCTCAGGTGGGTGGGAGGAGCAAGCCACCAGCCCTGCATGGGGCTCACTCGTGTGGGAGGTCAGCAGCCCAGTGGAGTGCCCCGTGTTTATGATTGCTCATTCACCCAAGGCCAGAGGCTTTGGGGCCAGCTGCCTGGCCACCCACCCAGGGCTCTGCTCCTCCCGCTGCCTGGCCTGCTTCTCCCGGAACTGTCCCCCTGAACTACCCAGACCACAAAGGGTCCTAGGCAGGGGGCCATGGCCCCCACTTCCCAGGAACAGCTGAGCCAGCAGCCCAGCAGGCCAAGGCCAAGCAGTGGGTGGGGGAGGGCTCTGCTGTTAGTTCCCAGCAAGACCAAGCTCAAGGGTGAGGACTACAGCCTTGTGAGCCAAGAAGGCTAATCCTGAGAAACAACAGATAGGTGGAAAAGGAAGGGAAGATGTAAGGGGGACAGTATTTGTATTTTTTTTTAATACCTAGTATGTGCCAGGATCCATAGAACGTGCTTCTCCATAACTTATCCTATTTGGTCTTCACAACAAACCAGAGACATAGATACTATTCATCATTAAACCCAGGCCCAGCGTCCCGGGCATGGCGACCAGTGTGGTCGTACAGGGAACCTTGTGCTCAGCAGGAGCCCTGCATGCCCTTTAATCCTCAGTGGGTCAACACCTTGAAATTCCCAATAATTTTTTAACAACAGTTCTGTATTGCCATTTCACACTGGACCCTGAGAATGTGGCAGCCAGTCCTAATTATACCCACATTACAAACAAGGAAACTGAGGTTCTAAAACTGACATTGTAGGGGCGCCTGGGTGGCTCCATTGGTAGACTGTCTGGTTCTTGGTTTCGGTTCAGGTCACCATCTCAGGGGCATGAGATGGAGCTCTACTCTGAGATCTGCACTTAACAGGTAGTTGGCTTCTCCCTCTCTATCCCTCCCCTCACTCTCTCTCTCTCAAATAAAATAAGTAAAATCTTTAAAACCGAGGTTACATCATCTGCCCAAGATCACAGCTTGGAAACAGTGGACTTAGGACTTAGGCTCAGGGCTGTCTCACTCCCAAGACCATACTTGCCAACCGAGTAGCCTGCCCTCACGGGGGATGTGCTGGTGGAGTGTGCGGAATGTGAGCCCAGAGATTGTCAGAGCCAGTGTCCCAGATGGGCGGTGTCAGTACCACTTCAGAACTTGCTAGGCTGGGGCCCAGCCGTCTGTGTTTGAACAAGCCCTCCTGAAGATTCTGATGCGACTCAGGTTTGCAAGTTCCCAAGCTGAAAGACAGTGGAAGAGCAGAGGGAGGGAGACAGAGAGGGTGTGTGGTGGGGCTTGGTCCACAAGTACGGAGTGTGTGGTTGAGGTGGGGCTCAGTGGAAAGGTGACCTTTGAGTAAAGACATGAGAATGAGGAGGGCTCCTCAGGGGAAGCGTCAGCCAGGTGGAGATGGGCCAGCAGGGATGGCCACCAGCAGGAGTAGGCCTGGTGAGCCTGAGGAGCGGTAATGAGTCCACTGAGGGTGGGAGCGGCCATATTCCCCAAGCCTCTGGGTTCCCATTCCCTTTTCCTCCTTGTTCCACCCATGTGACTATTGCCTGGGGAGATAATTTGGGAACAGCCACCCAACCAGGACACAGGAGGGGCTCTTTCTTGGGGCAATCACACCCTTCACGGAGGAGATCTGAGGACCCAGCTGAAGGCACTGCTTCAGGACGAACTGATCAGGTCTCATTAAGAAGCTGATGCTCCCCAGCCGCGGTATTTTTCCTTCCTGAAGGGCTGCCCCTGAGGACCAATCAGGAGATATTTTCCTTAGGTCTCGTGGGTGCCTGGAGCGTCGACAAATCACATGGGAGGTCCTGGGATGCATCCTGCTGCAGGGACAGCAGGTCTGTCATCTCAAGGGGTTTTGTTCAAAATTTTAGGGCCACACTTGTCACTCAGCATGAAATCTTAGGAGAGAAAAGATTGGCACGGTTGACCAGTAGGGACTCACCTTCTTTCTCAGAAGACTCATGTCCTAGGGATGCCCCCTGAGCTCCCCTTTGTCTCATTTCCTTTGTCTTCTCATTCCTATTCTCAGCCTTTGTGCAGAATCTGTACCTCGCTCTGTTGGACCCCAGGGTGGTGGTGGGACGAAGGGAGGAGAGAGGAAGAAATATTAAGGGTGAGGGATGGATAGACTTGGCCGAACATTGTATGAGGTGGTGCAGTGTGAAGGGAAATGGGAGATACGTTACGGATGGGGCACCTGGATAACAGAAGCCAACATTTAATTGAGTGCTGACTCTGTGTTGGAGCATATCTTAAGTGCACTCTGTGCATTGTCCAATTTAATTCCTTGTTCCACGCATTTTACAGATATGAAAACTGAGCTTCATGTAGGAAAGCACTTGGCTCAGGTCACAGAGTTGGTAAGTAGTGGGTTTGGGATGGAAACCCAAGCCTGACTGACTCCATGACACCAGTGGTCCTTAAACCTTAGCATATATTAGAAGGACAGACTAACATACAGGTTACAGGGCCCTGCTTCCAGAGATCCTGACTCAGTAGGTCTGGGGTGGGACCCAAGAATCTGCATTTCTAACAGGTTCCTGAGTGACACTGAGTCTGTTGACCCGGGCACCACACTTTGGGAACCAATGCAGCCCCATACACCAGTGGTTTTCAGCCCTGGATGTGCATTGGAATTACCTGAGCACTTCAAAATTCTGATGGCAGCCTGCTCCCCTCTCTGAGAGTGTGACTAAATTGGTCTGCACCGGTGTCCGGACTTTGGCATTTTAAAAAAATCCCCAGGGTGTCTCTAATGTGCAGCCAGGGATGAGAACCACTGCTCCACAGTCTGTCAATAGGGAATACAGGAGGAAAGCAGGTTTCTGGAGGAAATAATGGTCCCTTTTCACTAATATACTGAAACATAATGACTTCTGCTTTTAGGCTCAAAATCTGCAGCATTACGAGCCAATCTGCTCAGGCCCAGCTAGATGCTAATTGAGTTTCCTCTTTGGGATGGGTGCTTGTTCACCTGAGTGAGGACCCACTGGGGCCAGCAGGTTGGTGGGGAAATGACCAGATGGAAAGCCACTGAGAAGCTGATGACAGGTGTCTACCTTGCAACCGGGCATTTTCCTTACAAATGGAAATCTGTGGCGATTTCTCTTAAGTTTGCCAGAGATGTTTTATGACCAAAGTCCTCGCATAATTATACAACGGAAATGTATTTGAAATTGCTTAAATGGTTATATAGAGGTAGTATTTGCTCGAGCATTTGATGTCCTTTTAAGAAGTCTGCATTCAGTTGGATTACCTTTGAAATGTGCTTTTGAGATTGGGAGTTTTTCTGTTCCCAGTGCCGTGCTGAGAAAGAGGAGAATGGTCTGCGTAACCTAAAAGTGATAGTGGCTTTTTAGAAGGCTGGCATTGTTTGTAAGGATGGTCTCTGGTGATTAATTGTTGAGGAATTAACCAGGGAGGCTTGTGGCTCCTGCCGTAGTGTAGTAGTGCTTGGAAAGTAAGAAAACTAAACAAGGACAGTTGAAGATTAAAAAAAAACAAAACAAAACAGAAAACAAAACAAAACAATAAAAAAACCAACAAAACAACCCAGTGATGATGGGCTGGAGGAGGAAGAGAAATTGGAATGATGGAATGGTAAAGCCTCAGACTTGGAAGAGAAGAAGGCACCTAGACCAGGAGACTCAAGTCCCATGCCTCCGGAAGCCTAGATGAGTGAGGGACCCCACTGCTCAATAGAACAGCTGATTGTTCCAGCCACAAAGATGGGCCCCATGTTGCCAGATCGCCTGAGTTTTCTAGACAAGACAGAAATCAAGATTTTAACATAAAGCTTTCCAATTTTATTTATTTTTAAATATTTTACTTATTTGAGAGAGATTCTGAGGATGAGTTGGGGGGGGCAGAGGGGGAAGCATACTCCCTGCTCAGGGAGCCTGACCTGGGACTTGATCCCAGGATCCTGGAATCATGACCAGAGCCAAGGGCAGACGCTTAACCAACTGAGCCCCAGGTGCCCAAGTTTTCCAATTTTAAAATGCTTGCTTAAATACAATCAGTACAGCGTGGGCCAAATAGGCGTGAAGGCCATCTTCAGACAACATCGATGATGAGGGGGTTGTCCAACCCCATGATTTTATGGAGGAGGAGACATGTTCTATAGGGCGGCCTCAGTTATCAGTTTAAATAAAGGCAGTTTAGCTGCTTAGCAAGCTCCTACCTTCAAAGCACCCACAGTCTGGTGAGGAAAAGGCAGGGAGCAGGGGCAGGTTTTGATGGAGTTGGACCCAGGAGCCTGTGAGGACTGAAGAGGAGTGGTGGCATCCAGCCTGGGATGTGAAAGCTTTGGCGAAGACCCAGGGATGTGTACGTAATGTGTACGTTTGAAGAACGGCAAGAAGTGGCAAGACTGACACCAGGGGCTGAACCGGCAGGGTCTCAGGCTGACGAGCAACCAGGGGATTTTGATATGGCCGGAACTCTCGTCCACACCCCAGAATGTGTATCTTCACTGTGGTGCAGGGAAAAGATGAGCTAAGTGTCTGAGAATCTGAGAGTGGGGCTTAGCCAAGCCTGGAGAAAAGGGTGACAATGTCAGGTGATGAAGTATAGTTTTGGCTTTTATTTTTTCCTACTTGCTCTGCAATGAGCATTCCAAACTCTGTCATCATAACCCCTGAAAGGCTGCCTGATTCCTCCGTGGAATTGGCTCATTCTGCCTTTAACAGCTCCTAGTGCTTTGAATGGATGGATCTTTATATTTCAATAATCAACGTGATTTCCCTTCGGTAACCTTGGCATTCATCGCACCTGCCTGGGGATGCTTTCTTTTTCAGTCCTGATGCCTTAGACTTTGGAGGAGGGGAGGAAGAAGAAGAAATTTAGATTGTTTTTCTGTGCTATCCTGTGTTTTGGGGAAGTTCCTTTTTTCTGTAAACATTGTTACTCTAAGAAGAACCACTGGATTTGGGTAAGAGTCAAGGTGGTCCCCTTTTTCTCCCTGGGTCAGTTGTTGATGGGCTGGCTCTGTGTTTTGAGGTCCGGCTGTTTTCAGGGTTTTCTTGGCCCTGTGATAGACTGATGGGATTTAGAATCTGTCCCTGATGGTGACAGACAGTAGTTATACTATGGTCACAGTATAAGATATCGAGTTGTTGAATCATTATGTTGTGCACCTGAAACTAATATAACAATGTGTGTCAAGTACACTTCACTGAATAAAAGAGTCAACAAACAAGAAGAGAAGGAATTGAGATAAAATTTGCGCTGTATAAAATTCGCCATCTAATCCACGTTTAAGTGTACATTTCAGTGATTCTAGTTCAATGTTGTGCATCTCCTCTACCTAATTTCAGAATATAATCATTACCCCCAAAAGAAACCGCATACTCATTAAAGAGTCATCCCTCATTTTCCCTTTCTCCAACCCCTGGCAAACACTAATCTACTTTCTCTGTCTCGATGGATTCACCTGTTCTGGGTGTTTCATATAAATGGAATCATATCATACCACCTTTATGTCTGGTTTCTTTCACTTGGCAGCTTCCAAGGTTCATCCATGGTGCAGTATATATCAGTACTCCATTGCCTTTCATGGCCGAGTAATATTCCATTGTATAGATATACCCCGCCACGATTATCCATTCATGAGTTGATGGACATATGGGTCATTTCCACCTTTTGGCTGTTGTGACTAGCGCCGCTATAAACATTTGTCTGCCAATTTTTTGAGAACCTGTTGTCAGTTCTTTGGGGGTATATACCAAGGAATGGAATGGCTGGCAGATGTGGTGATTCTGTATTTGGCTTTTTGAGGAATGACCAAATTATACAGTGGCCAAACCATTTTACATTCCCACCAGCGATGTCTGAGGTCCAACGTCTCCACATCCTCACCAACGCTTGTTGTTGTCTTTTTGATTATAGCCACTGCAGTGTGTGTAAAGGGGTATCTTATAGTTTTGGTTTCCATTTCCCTAATGACTAATGATGTCAAACATCTTTTCACGTGCTTGTTGGCCATTGGTATATATTCTTTGGAGAAATGTCTGTTCAAGTCCTTTGTTCATTTTTTAAATTGGGTTGTCTTTTTATTGTTGAGTTGTAAAGGTTCTTCATACATTCTGGATACTAGACTCTTATAGATACATGATTTCTAAATACTTCCTCCTACTCTGTGAATTATCTTTCATTTTTGTGATAATGTCCTTTGATGCACAAAAGTTTTTAAATTTTGATGAAGTTTAATTTATCTCTGTTTTCTTTTGTTTCTTGTCTTTGGGTGTTATATTTAAGAAACTGTTGCCTGGGGATGCCTAGGTGGCTCAGTCAGTTAGGCATATGCCTTCAGCTCAGGTCATGATCCCAGGGTCCTGGGATCAAGTCCCATATCGGGCTCCTTGCTCAGCAGGGAACCTATTTCTCCCTCTGTCTGTCACTCTCCCTGCTTGTGCTCTCTCTTTTTCTGACAAATGAATAAATAAAGTCTTTAAAAGAAAGAAACTGTTACCTAATCCAAGGGCATAAAAACTTACACCTATGTTTTCTTCTAAAGAGTTCAGTAGTTTTAGTTCTTCCATTTAGGTCTTTGATCCATTTAGAATTAATTTTTGTATATGGTGTGAGGTAGGGATCCAACTTCATTCTCCATATGGATATCCAGTTGTCCCAGCACCATTTGTCAAAAGAGTATTCTTTCACCATTGAGTGGTCTTGGCGACCCTAGTTGAAAATCAGTTGATCATAAATAGATGTGTGGATTTATTTCTGGATACTCAATTCCATTCCATTGATCTACCTACACATGTCCTTATGCTGGTACCACAGTGTTTGGGTTATTATAGCTTTAGAGTAACTATTAAAATCAAGAAGTATGAGAATTCCAACTCCATTCTTTTTCAAAACTATTTAGGCTATGTGGGGATCCCTTACAATTCCATATAAATTTTAGGGTAAGGGGTGCCTGGGTGGCTCAGTGGGTTAAGCCTCTCCTTCAGCCCAGGTCATGATCCCAGGGTCCTGGAATCGAGCCCTGCATCGGGCTCTCTGCTCGGCAGGGAGCCTGCCTCCCCCTCTCTCTGTGCCTTCCTCTCTGCATACTTGTGATTTCTATCTGTCAAATAAATTTAAAAAAAAAATTCTTTAAAAAAAAAAGGCAGTTGGAATTAAAAAAAAAAATTTTTTTTAAGATTTTATTCACTTATGTCAGAGAGAGAGCAGGAGCGAGCACAGGCAGAGTGGCAGGCAGAGGCAGAGGGAGAAGCAGGCTCCCCACTGAGCAAGGAGCCCAATGCGGGACTGATCCCAGGATGCTGGGATCATGACCCGAGCCGAAGGCAGCTGCCCAACCAACTGAGCCACCCAGGCATCCCAGGCAGTTGGAATTTTGATAGAGATTGCACTGAAGGTCAGTCTGGAGAGTGTTGCCATCTTAACAGTATTCAGTGTTCTAATTCATGAATACAAAATGTCTGTCCATTTATTTGAGTTTTCTTTAATATTTTTCAACAACATTTTGTAGTTTTGAGTGTACACGTCTTACACTTTTTTGGTTAAATTTATTCCTTAGTATTTTATTCTTTTTTACACTATTGTAAATGAAACTGTTGTCTTAACTTCCTTTTTAGATTGTTCATTGCTAGTGTATAGAAACACAGCAGATTGTGTATATTAATCCTGCAACTTTGCTGAACTTATTAGTTGTAATAGTTTTTTTGCCATTTTTATTATTAATTATTTTTATTAACATAAAATGTATTATTAGCCCCAGGGGTACAGGTCCATGAATTGTCAGGCTTACACATTTCACAGCACTCACCATATCACATACCCTTCCCAATGTCCATAACCCAACCACCCTCTCCCTACCCCCTCCACCCCCCAGCAACCCGCAGTTTGTCTTGTGAGATTAAGAGTCTCTTATGGTTTGTCTCCCTCCCAGTGTAATAGTTTTGTTTGTTTGTTTGTTTTTGTTTTTGTTTTTTTGGTGTGGGCAAATTCTTTAGGAATTTTCTATATGTAAGATCACATCATCTGTAAATAGAAATGGTTTTACTTCTTCCTTTCCGATCTGGATGCCTCTTTTCCCCTTGCGTAATTGCAAGAACTGGCAAGAATTTCCTGGCTACAATATTGAATAGAAGTGGCAAGAGTGGACTTCCTTGTCTACTTCCTGATTCTTAGCGGGGAAAGAATCAGTCTAAGTGTGATGTTAGCAAAGGGTTTTTCATAGATCCCCTTATAAAGGTTGAAGAAAGTTTTCTCTTAGTTTATTGAGAGTTTCTACCATGAAAGGATATTGGATTGTTTTTTCAGATGATTTTTCTGTATCTATTAAGATGATCATATAGCTTTTCTTTCGCTATTAATTTGGCACTGACCACATGATGAAGGTTTAGTAAATACTTATTAAGTTAATGATACAAATGCTGCTGCCCTAAAAACATCAGAGCAATATTGTTGCATATTTTAGTTGTTTGTTTATGTATTTGTTGGTTTGTTGTTTTTGTAGCATCTAAGGTGGTTTGTCCCCAGTTATAACTATTCTTTCTTTCAGGGGAACAACTTAGAAGCAGCTGTCTAGGGGTTCAGGTAGCTAAAGTTCCCCAGGTCAAACCAGAACTGACAACTATACAGGAATCCAGTGACCTTGACCTTTTTAACATTCGGGCTAGTGAAACCAGACAATAGATCTTTGCCTTTCAAATGTTCAGGTCTAAAATGTTAACATCGAGCCCTAAGTGCATTGTGCCTTGGAAAGCTACAAAGAGTTAATTCCCAGAAGCCATTCCTATTAATCTTGGTGTCTGGATAAAAACTAAATTTGGGACCTCAATTACCTGATCGAGTCCCATGTAGACTCAGTCAGCAGTAATATTGATGAGGATGGCAATCATTTCTCCCACTTGGAGACCCGATTGCAATCCCATCCTAAGCAATCTGTCCTTCAAGTGCGTGGAGAAGTGGGCATTTTTTTTTTTCTCTTTTCTTCTGTTCTAGAAAGAATTTTTGGTTCCCAAATCCTTAACCCTTTGTGTGCCACAACACAACCTTACTTGACTGAAAGAGATAAAAAACACCACTAACCTCTGAATTGTCTATCACAGTTTAGGAAACACTTGATTGTTATCTTGTTTCAACCAGTCCTCATCACTGCTTGCTGAGTGTGGCCATGCCCATTTATCAGGTGAGGAAAATGACTCAGGAACTTGACTTTCTGTTCTTGTTTTTCTAGGCTACAAAGGATTTTATTAAATAGGTGCTGACATTTTCAAAGGGCCACAGACAGAAAAGACCAAAACTTTTCCTTGGTTCAGCAGTTTGTGGAGGTGATGTAGGACAAAGTCTGGTTGAAAGGCTGTGTGAGAGGAGACAGAAGGATCTCAAAGAGGAAGCTGGAATGGGCACTTTGGCAGGTAGAACAATACTGTCACCATCAAACATCTCCACCCCCCAAGCAGCGGCTTGTGTCATGGAGCTCCCTTTATCTGTAGTTTCCCCATGCTGACCCTTGTCAGGTATCTTTCCGGTGAATTACTGGTGGCATGTTTTTGATCCCAGGCCCCCTGGTGTACATCTGATCACCTACCTGGACAGTGAGCATGTGGTCAGAGAGCCTGAATTCTTCTGAGTAGATGTCTAAGCAAAATGAGTTGTGGAAGCAAATCCTCATAAAAAAATAGTCCAGGAGGGGTGCCTGGGTGGCTCAGTCAGTTAAGCATCCGACTCTCAATTTTGGCTCAGGTTGTGATCTCAGGGTCATCAGATTGAGCCCCGTGTTGGGCTCTGTGCTGGAAGTAGAGCCCACTTAAGATTCTCTCTCTCCCTCTCCCTTTGCCCCTCCCCCACCTTGCACATGCTCTCTGTCTTCCCCCCACCCCCCCCCCAAAAAAGTTAAGCAGTGATGGCAAAGGCCATGCACCTAAGAAAAGATTAGGAGCCTTCTCCAGTCTGTGTTCCAAGACCAGCTTTATGCTTCCTTTCCTCCTTTACATTTTGTCATTGAACAGAGGGAAGGGGAATGAGACCTGATGAAATCCTTTGTTCATTTATTCCTTTGCATTGATCCTCTGTTCCTTCACTCAGTAAATATGCATTAAACATCTACTGTGTGTTGTGCCTGTGCTGGGCACTGGGGACACAACCATGAACAAGCCAGACATGGTCTTTGACTTCTTGAACTTGGAGTCTAGTAGGGGGAAAAAAAAAAAACCAAATTAAATAAATAAATAATTGCAAATCCAAGTAGAGTATGAAGAGGAAAATAAATAAGACTCATCTACTGGAGAGCAAAAGAGGGAGACTTAATTAAATTTGGTGGTCAGGAAAACATCTCTTTGAAGCATTACATATAATTTTATTTTAAAGGTAAGAAGAAATTCAAACTAGGAGCAGGGGAAGAGGTTGCGGGGAAGAGTTTTCTGTGTGGAGTGTTAAGAAGCAGCACATGCAAAGGCCCTGAGGTGGCAAAGAGGTTAAAGCCTTCAAGAACATGAAAGAAACCCAGTGTGGCTAATGTATGGACAGCAAGGAGGAGAATGGTAGGAGAAAAGGTAAGGGAGGTAGGCAGGAGCCTGATCATGCAAGGCTTTATGATCCTCCCAAACCTCTTACTGCCTCATCCCAGTAAGACCTTGGAGGAGTATGTTCAATGTACATAGGTTAAGGCCAAGAGCACACAGGAAACGTGAGCAGTGGGAATATGGAATTATTGTCTCAATTCTTCACCTTTCTGTATTCTAAATCCATACCTTTGCCATGACCTCTTGATTTTGGGCTTGACCTTGGGGACTTGCTTTGAATAATGGTATATGAAGGCAGCAAAGGCTAGAAATATGCTTACACACTTGAGTATATGCCCTCACCTCACACTTCTGCTTTTTGTCATTGAAAGAACAAGACTCAGGGAGTCCAAGGAAGATGAGAGACAGACAAACACCTCGAGCTGATGTGAAGCATGGAGTGAAGCCCTACCAGGCCTAGCTTGTGTGCTGTTGAGTGTTTGGTTTTTCCCACTGAGTTTTTGGAGAGGTTTGTTACAGGGCATTATTCTGGCAGTAGCTGACTGATACAAGCGGGCTGGTAAGGACATCTCTGAGGAATGATTGACAGGAAGGGTATTTTGCCTGGAGAATGGAAGATTGAAAAGGAACTAAGACCTGTCATGGCAGAAAGATTGGATTTGTTACTTGTGACTTGAAAGCCCATGTGTGAGATCAAGGGGTAGTTAGAAAGGAAGGCAGTTTGAGCTATACTTAGGGAAGAAATTTCTTACCAACTAAAGTGCTGGAACAATGCAATGTATTGTCTTGGAGACTTTTTTTTTTTTTAAGATTTTATCTATTTGAGAGAGAGTGAGAACTAGCGAAAGAATACAAGCAAGGGGAGGGACAAAGGGAGAGGAGGAAGTAGGCTGCCCACTGAGCCAGGAGCCTGATGCAGGGCTTGATCCCATGACCCTGAGATCATGACCTGAGCCAAAGACAGAGGCTCAACCAACTGGACCACCCAGGTGCCCCTTGGGGACTATTTTTCATCACTAGGCATGAAAACAACAATGTAGTGTCATACTATGTAGCCAACATCTCTCATATTTTTCTTTTATTTTATAATAATTTTCATAAAAATATCTGTGAGATAAGTGTTATTTTAAAGATAACGGAATTGAGGCTCAGAGAAGGTAAGAAATTTACAGAAGTCTATACAGAGCCAGTAAGTTGCAAAGCAGTATTTGAAGCCACAGCTCAGTGGCCCTAAAGCCCTATCAATTGAGAAGCTGTTTTCCAGAGATGGTTTCAAGAAGATTTAAGTGTGGAATGGGAAGAGGTGCTCAAAGCCTGGCCCCAAAGCCACCCTGTTCCAAGATAAAGTTTTTCCTTGTGTTTGGCAAGTTTTCATGGGATTGGGGAATGTAGTGAGTTTTTCATCAAGCTAAATTTATTCCATTTAAATAGCTTCTCTTTATTCTGACATTCTGCCTCCTCAACTTGTTAAAAAATAAAAGAAGGATATTAATTTAAAAATTGTCTTTATTTAGCAAAATAAGAAGCTGTCAGACTTGTCAGGCTTCCCAGATACTTTGGAATGATATCGGCTATGACCTCTGGAAGTCTAGAAGCCACTGTCTGCATACCTCCAAACGTCTTTTTCAGGTCTGAACATTTAGAACTTTTTTTTTTTTTTTTAAGTCTAAAGGTCAAGCCACAGGCTCCTGGGCTTCCAGAATCTGCCTCCGCCTACTGTTGCCTCCAGGCTGAGGAAGGGATGGTTCCTCCTACCTTGAGGGCTCCTAAGTCACAGCCGGGCCCTCTCTCACACTGGCCAGTTTGGCTGATTCCCCTACAACAGGACAGCCGTGTTCCCTCCGTGCTGAGCTCTATCAGTGTCATGAGAGCGAGGGTGTGGCTATCTAGGTGCCCACTGGAGGCAAAAACGCCCGGCAGACAGCTGAGCAGAGCCTGTTGCTGCCTCTCGGGTCTGGCAGGAACCTGGACCCCATCCTTCATCACTCAAGATGCTGAGTCCAACATTTTCTTTTAGAGAGAGGCTTGGGCTGGGGGTGGGGCAGCCCCTTGGCCACAGAGGAAGGTCCTTAGAAAGGGCTTCTGGGAGACTGCAGTCCTAGGTGCTTTTTCCTTTCTCGTTTCTTTCCTTTTCTCTTCCTTTCAAAGCTTAATAGAGATACAATTTCTATACCATACAATTCATCCAGTTAAAGTGTAGGATTCAGGGACGCCTGGGTGGCTCAGTGGGTTAAGCAGCTGCCTTCGGCTCAGGTCATGATCCCAGTGTCCTGGGACCGAGTCCCACATCGGGCTCCTTGCTTGGCAGGGAGCCTGCTTCTGCCTCTGCCTCTGCCTACTGCTGTCTGCCTCTGCTCGCTCGCCTGCTTTCTCTCTCTGACAAATAAATAAATAAATAAATCTTTAAAAAAAAAAAGTGTAGGATTCAGTCACTTTTGGTATCTTCACAGATCAGTACACTATCACTATGGTCAATCTTGGAATATTTTGTTGATCTCAAAAAGAAATCCCATTCCCTTAGGCTCCCACCCCTCCATCCAAGCCCATACCCTGCATCCCCTAGCCCTAAACAGCCACTAATCGGCTTTCTGCTTCTATAGATACTTTCCCTGCTGGACCTTTCATAGAATGGAGTCAAAGACATGTGGTCTCTTGGGACTCTTTCACTCAGTAAAATAGTTTCCAAGTTCATCCGTGTTGGAACGTGCGTCAATACTTAGTTTTATTTTTCCAGATTTTATTTTTTTGAACAAATTTAGGTTCACAGAAAAACTGAGCAGAAGGTATAGAGAGTTTCCACCGCTGGCCCACCCCAACCCAAACCAGACTCCCTCGCTATCAGTATCCCACACCAGAGGAGACATCCCACAACAGAGGAACCTGCTTTGACACATCATAGCCCAGGCTCCATAGTTTACATTAGGGCTCATTCTCAGTATGGTACATTCTGTGGATTTGGACAAGTGTATAATGATATTACCTGCCATGATAGCATCATACAGAATAGTTTCACTGATCCTCTACGTTCCAACTATTTCTCTCTCCCAGCCCCAACCCCTGTCAACCACTGGTCTTCTTACTGTCTCCATAGTTTTATGTTTTCCAGAGTGTCACCTCGCTAGAACCATATAGTATGTAGCCTTTCCAGATTGGCTTCTTTCACTCAGTAACATGTCTTTTGATGACTTGATAGTTCATTTCTTTTTAACATTGAATAACCTTCCATTGTCTGGATGGACCACAGTGGATTTATCCATTCACTTACTGAAGGACAACTTGGTTGCTTGCAAGTCTGGGTAATTATAAATAAGGCTGCTATACTCCTTTTCATAGTCAAATAATATTCCATTGTATGGATATACCAAATTTTGTTTATCCTTTTTTCAAAGATTTTATTCATTTGTTTTGAGAGAAAGAGAGAAATAGGGAGGGGAGGAGGGGTGGAGGCGGAGGGAGAGAATCTCAAGCAGACTCCACATTGAGCACAGAGCCCAATGTGGGGCTTGATCTCATGACCCTGGGATCATGACCTGAGCTGAAATCAAGAGTTACAAACAACTGACTGAGCCACTCAGGTGTCCCTTATCCTTTCATCAGCTGATAAACATTTGGATTGTTTCCACCTTTTGGCTACTGTGACTAATGCAACTACAAACATTCCTGTACACATTTTTGAGTATCTGTTTTTAAGTCTTTGGGGTATATACCTAGGTGTGGGGCTGCTGGTTCATATGCTGTCTTTATGTTTAATCATTTTGAGGAAACAACCAGACTGTTTTCCAAAGTGTTCACACTGTTTCATATTTCCATTAGCAGTGTATGAGGGTTCCAATTTCTCCACATCCTCAGTGACACTCGTTCTTGTCCACCTCCTTTAGTCCAGCCGTCCTAGTGGGTGTGAGTGGTATCTCACTGTGGTTTTATTTTACATCTCCCTGATGACTGATGATATAGAACATTTTTTCATGTGCTTATTGGCTATTTGTGTATCTTCCTTGGAGAAATGTCTATTCAGTTCCTTTGCCCATTTTTTAATTGGGTTATCTTTTTATTATTGAGTTGTGAGAGTTCTTTATATATTTGGAATGCAAGCTCCTAATTAGATATATGATTTGCAAATATTTTCTCCTACCCATCCACTCTTCTGTAATGCTTGCCTCCCCCTCCCTGCCTTCTGAAAAGCTGGAAACAGATTGTGTAGAGTTTTGATTTGTTTTTGAAAACTCACCCACTTCTGGGTGAATTCGGGTCTACCCAGAACAACTGAAAGCAGAGACTCAGATATTTGCACACCGAGGTTTACAGCAGCATTATTCACAGTGAGCAAAATGTTGAAACAACCCAAATGTCCATTGACATATGAATAGATAATAAAAAATATAGTATAGTATATAGTATAATAAAAAATTAGTATAGTATATATACACTATATATTTTTATATATAAATAAATATATAGATATATACACACACATATATACATTTATATACACACATATATACATACATATATACATTTATATATATAAACATACATATATACACACACACCACCACATACAAAGAATATTATTCAACCTTAAAAAAGTGTGAAATTTCTGATACATGCCACAAAATGGATGGATCTTGAAGGTAACATGGTAAATGAAATGAACCAGACACTAAGGGACAAATACTCTATGATTCCACTTCTATGAGGTACCTAGGCATCAATTTCATAGAGATAGCAGTTGCCAGAAGCTGTAGGTTAAGGAGAATGGGGAGTTATTATTTAATGGGTACAGAGTTTTAGTTTGGGAAGATGAGAAATTTCTAGAGTTGGATCCTGGTGATGGTTGCACATCAGTGTGACTGTATGTCACTGAATGGTACATTTAAAATTAGTTAAAATGGTAAGCTTTATGTTATGTATATTTCACCCATCCCCCCACACACAAATTAGTCAACCAAATGGAAGAAAATGGAAAAAAAAAAAAACGAACCCAAAATCTCATCACTGATTCTGCCCAAGAAGCATGATTCCCTGGTGTCTGGCTGCCTGGGATCAGCCCAAGGGTTCCTCTAAAGTGAATGTGAGTGGCTGAGCAGAGGGCCAGCACTTGCTAAGACATGAGAACAAGTAGGTGGAACAGGGCAAGAACATGGATGCCTCATCTGGGGTGGGGTTTAGGGACCTGGGGAGGCTGTATATATCGTTGGAAAGAGATCTGGCTTTGAGTCAGCTTGCTTGGATTTGATTCCTGGCTCTGCTGTGTGACTTTGAGCAAGTTACCCTCCCTTTCTGGGCTCCAGGTCCTTACCTGCAGGATGAGGTGGTAATAATTCCTTCCTGTGAATGACAATGTGCCAAGCAACGGCCAAAGTCAGAGCTACATGGTGGAAGGAAACACTCAACTTGGAGACAAAGACCCAGAGGAAGTGTCCACTTGGCCCTGTCCTTGCTGCCAGTATGGCCTCAAGCAGGATCCTTGCGTGATCTCTCTGGACCTCAGTTTCACCATCTAGAAAGCAGGGATAATAACACTGGCTCCCACTACAGGCTGGGTAATTTTGAGGTTGCTAAGAAAGTGTTCTGTAAATGGAACGGCCTTATATACAAGTAAAATGGAAGTTAAAAAATAAAGAAATACTTGGCATAATGACAAACAGTTAACCCGGGGTGCTGTTGCTCATTAAAAGTGATCCTGCATAATATGCGGCCGTTAAAATGGACAATTATGCAGGCTGTGTAGAAATAGGCAACACCATTTGCGAGAGGTAGAATGCTTATACAATTATATGTACACAAGGATCAGAACTATGCAAAATTTTGTAGAATGTAGACAAAGACTAGAAAGGATCACAGAGAAAAATATAAGTAATTACGGGGCACAGGCAGGGGAAAGATTATGGGTGAGTGAAACACATTCCTCTAAAACCACTGTTGTGTTTTCTTACAACAAGAACATGACTTTTAAAAATAGGTGTGGCAGGGAGCTGTTTGGGGACAGCTTCTGTTTGAATTCTGGCCTTAAGGGCTGCTGGCTCTGCTGGACACTGGGGACTGACACCACAGTGTGGAGGGCCACGTCTCTGCAGAGGCCCCCCTGTGTCTGTCCCACCGCTGGTCCAGCATACTTCTCATTCAGAGATCTTCACCTGGAGTTGGATTGAGGACCCCTTCTGGACCTCCCACTGCCCCCACTTACTCAGCTTCTCACCCTCTCATACTTGGTTCCTGTCTGTACTGTCTGTTGTCCCCTGCTTCTTTCTCCTGTGACCGTGAGCTGGATCTGAGAAACATCAGACTTATTTATCTCACCTACCTTCCCAAATAAAACATATGGACTGTAACTGTGCCTTTATTTAAAACTCTTAAGTCAAAGTAACAGCGTCCACTCTTTCTTCCAGTCCATTCCCCAGAGCAACCATCTCTCCCGTTTTTAGCTATTTCTTGTGAATGTTATCTGCATATCCCTCAGTAAACACAGAAATTTCTTTCTGTTTTAATGGTGTGCTCATGGACTTCCTGCTGCATTGGAAAAGGGCTTAGCTCATGTACACCCACCTCTGCCTCCCTTTCTCTTGTTCTCCCAACATAATCATATTGCTATTTTGGCTATGACCGTCACTTAAAGAACGACACGACACTCTTCTTGTTCACTATTTACTAGTCCTGAGGTCCCCCACCTAATGCTGCAGGCTCCCCTCCCCCATTCCGTCCTTCCTTCTCCTCCACATCTCTGTCACACCTACTTGAACAGGTCTGATAGATGGCATCCTCATTCTGTTCCATAACTGGAATCAATGTCTTACTTAAAGATTGATTCTAAAATCAATGAACAATACCACCATTATTGACACTTACTTACATACCCGTATGGTTCTGTGCCCGGCTATACTATATTAGTATACCCACTAATGCTTGCTTCCTTGGAGTAGTTTTCTTAGAGCTGGAATTCCAAATAGCATTTTTTTTCTTTCTTGCACTATTTGACTTTAGCATATTCTCCATTTCCCCTACTATCCATCCTAACAGGCGTTCTATTGAGTTTTTTTCCTCCTCTCCCCAAGATCTTCCTTCTAGAACCTTCTGTCATCTTGCTTCAATCTGGACAGTAACCATCTGGAGCTTCCTTTCATTGATTCCCTGACCTCAAAGCAAGGTTCCTGAGATTTGAGTGGTTGTTCTTGAGTTTTCCTCCCTTATTTTGCCAGAGCACACCAGTAAATAATGTCTTAGGCAGAGGTGTATTTGAGTACAATTGCCCAATCTTTTATTTTGGAAATTTATTTAGGAGTACCTGGCTGGCTCCATCAGAGGAACATGGGACTATTGATCTCAGGATTGTGAGTTGAGCTCCATGCTGGGTGTAGAAATTACTTAAAAATTAATTTTTTTTATTTTTAGATTTTATTTATTTGACAGAGAGAGAGAGAGCCCAAGTGGCAGGCAGAGCGAGAGGGAGAAGCAGGCTCCCCACCGAGCAGGGAGCCCAATGTGTGGCTCGATCCCACATTGATCGATGGGATCATGACCCAAGCCAAAGGCAGACATTTAACCAACTAAGCCACCCAGTTGGCCCTTAAAAATTAAATCTTAAAAAAAAAGAAGGAATTTATGTATTCTACTCTTATATTTGATTGATGATTGCACTGGGCATTGAATCTTAGGTTGTAAATCAAATTTGCTTATGACTTTTTAAAAAAAGATTTTATTTATTTATTTGATAGAGAAAGAGAGCACAGGGGGAGAAGGAGAGCAGACTCCCTGCTGAAGAGTGAGTCCAACGCGGGGCTTGATCCCAGGACCCTGAAATCATATCCTGGACCCTGAGATCATGACCTGAGCCAAAGGCAGCTGCTAACTGACTGAGCCACCCAGGCACCCTTAAATTTCCTTATAACTTTGAAGGCACTGCTCTATTTCCCCTTCACAAATTGAAAAAAATTGATTTTCCCATTGAAAATCCTGATCCACTTTCATTGTTATCACTTCATAAGGACCTTGACCTTCAGTGGAAGCTTTTGGGGTCCTCTCCTTTTTTCTGGTGACCTATTATTTCATTGTTGTTCCCAGGTGTGGGCCTTGCGTCATTCATTGTTCATTCATTGTTCACCATCTTCGCGTTCGTGTGCATCAGTGTGCTCTTGTACCGCCGGCGGCCCCACCTGGGTGGGGAGCTGGGTGGTCCTCGCGGCTGCAAGCTGGCCACGACGTGGCTCTTCGTGGGCCTGTGGCTCTTGTACATACTCTTTGCCACGCTGGAGGCCTACTGCTACACCAAGGGCTTCTGAGCCTGGGCGCAGGGCCTCCGCTGCACACGCCTCGGACTTCTCCTGAGAGAAGGGCACTTGGCCACCGTGACCTCGCCCTGGGGGAGCAGCCCGCAGAGGCCCCAGGAAACTCACCCGACCTAGGCGCCCCCGGCAGTGGGACTGAAAGGGCAGAGTCTTAACCAGTGAAACCGAGTGGAGGAAACACCCTCTTTACAAAGTATTTAATTCAATACAAACCAACAACAGCCACAAATCCACCTCCTCCCCATCTTCCCGTCCGTGTCCTGACCCACAGCAGAGGTCAAACCTTCCACCGCCCTCCGATTATCCCTTGGCTTCTTCTCCTTCCCTGGGGGCAGGGCTTCCGCGTCTGTCCTGTTGGTGGCATCCCCACACTGTCCCCCAGCTGCTGGGGGTGGAAGTGAGTCCTATTGCCCCGAGCCCCCCGCCCCCCACCAGGCCACTTTCCGGTTCTCTCTTCATCGTAGCCACACTGTGCTCACTTTGCTATCAGGTGTCGCTCATTGTTGGCTCGTCTGTCTTTTCTTTCTGAAGTCGGTTAACACAGGTGCTGTGGAGGAACTCACTGGGAGTGACAGGCAGAGGCAGGATGCTCAGTGGCACCCTCTCCCCCCCTCCTCGGGTAACAGCTGTCATTTGGCTCCAGCGGTGTCCGGCACCCCCCCCCCCCCCACATCTGCTGTCTTTCTCAGTGGGAGAGGGCTGGCGTTTGGGTGGGAGTGTGTTTGCCCACCCATGCGACGGGCTGAAGAACCAGGGCTGCGGCAAGGGGAAGACCTTTATATGCTTCTGTCGAAATCCAGTTTAAAACAAAAAGTCATGGTTCCTTCCCTGCCCTTTCCAGTTTACTTTGCCCATCTCACTGGGGCTGGGTCTATACGTGCATCCTTGGGCGGGAAGACCCACCACATGGGAGACCGGGGACAGGAATAGGAAAAGTACCTGATGACAAAGGGCAGCTGGGGAGACAAAAGGCATAGATGGCTTCTTGAGTATCTTTGGCTTCGGATCTGAGGCCGAGGAGAAGAGGTGTCTACCTCGTGAGATCTTGAAGGGGGAAGATATTGTGTCCATCACCTATCAGAAATTTTCCTATATTCTTTGATAATTTCCTCTCCCCTGTTTCTTTTTCTTTCTTTTTAAAAAGATTTTATTTATTTGACAGAGAGAGAGAACACAAGCAGGGGGAGCAGCAGGCAGAGGGAGAAGCAGCCTCCCTGCTGAGCAGCAGGACTCAGTCCGAGGAACCTGGGATCATGACCTGAGCTTAAGGCAGACACTTAACTGACTGAGCCACCCAGGTGCCCCTCCTCTGTTCCTTCTCCTCTTTTTCCACTAACTTCGATTGGTTGAATCCTCACTTATTCCCCTATGTCTCTTACCTGTTGGCTCCTTTTTTCCATCTCTTCGTCTTGATATTTTCAAAGCATGCAAGTATATTTGAGCTTGAGAACAATTTGTCTTTTCAGCGTAAAGACTTATATGAAAATATTTGTTATAATGTTTCTGTAATAACAGAGTGACTGGCATTTCAAACAAGTTTCACTTATGAGTTTAAGGATCACCATAAAACATAAATCAAAACTGCCTCAAATGAGCAAGGCTCTGAAAGTTAAACTACGAGATGAGAATAAGGGTTTTGAGAGGCATAAAATGAGGATTTGGGCAAGTAGGCAAGGCAGGAGCCAGGTAGAAAAAAAAATTGTGCCCTTAGCAAGTGCTTTGGGTGCTCCCTCAGTTCACCCGGCTCTGGGGACATGCTGCCCTCTGCTCCCCACCCGTGCAAGAAGAGGGTAGGAGGGTCAGCATGCAGGCAGAGGAGCTGAAAGGGTCAAATCCCATCTGTGATGGGAGCGTCCCCAAGCAAGGCAGCTGGACTGAGAATGGCGGGGGTGTTCTGGCCAAGGACAGAAACCGATGGAGGTCGAAGGCAAGGGAAGCAGGAGCCAGGCAGACAAATGGAGAACGGGGCTCAGAACAGGGCCCAGAGCTCTGCTTGAGTGGATGTTGGCAGCTGGCCAAGACATTGACAGGGGCTCTGAATGCGGATGGGGCACACAAGGCCTGTGGGTCAAGGGAAGCAGTGCTCACCTGGCTCCTGGGGTTGAGGCGTTTCCTCACCCTAAACTTGTTACCTCCTGCTGCAGTGCATTCCTCTAATGAAGATGAGGCAACAGACTAGGAGGAGACAGCAGAGGCTCAAAGACCTTCTGATGTCCTTGGACCCTGAGTGCATGCCTTACCCTTAGCCCGTGTTCATCCTGGGTGCACACTGTGATGTTGTCCGAAGCTTTTGTATTAGGCGCCTCCCCAACCTCTCCTTGTTTGTAGCCGGGTTTCACTGTGAGGGGGAGTGAGAAGCAGCGTGTGCTTGAGTGTGTGCACACGTGTGCGTGCACACACACACACACACTACCCCCACCATCACCTCCACCACTATATCAGCTAATTCTTTCCTTCATCGTCGAGAGTCTGCCCCACACTGTGTGCGCACAGACTGGGGCTGACATCCCACACTGAATTGCGTGCCCTTCCCGTTTCTGTGTCCCATGCGGGAGCAGACAAATGGACAGAAGGAGGTTGGCCATTCCTTTCTGGCTCAGCCACCTCCAGATGAGCTCTTCGGCAGGAGAGGAGGCTTGCAACCTGTTGTCCCCATGTTCCTTGTTTACTTGCTAAAAGAATACTTTGGATAATTAGTCATTCATGCAAATGTTTACTTACTCAACAGACATTTATTGAGTTCCAAGAATGATAATAATTAGCACTCACTGAGTGCTTACTCCGTCAGGGACAGTGCTAAGCCCTTTGCACTCCACTGTGAGCCAGATGTTAGGAAGACAGAAATAAAAATGCATGAACTGCCTTCAAGTTGTTGAGAGGCCAGTAACCAACATTGTAATCGTTTTGTGTAACCTTCACAACAACATCCCTGTGAAATCTTACCCTTGAGAGGAAGTGGGTGTAATGGTTAAGAGTAGGGCCTTTTATGTCAGGGACCTGGGTCTGAAACCTGTTTAGATCACTTTTTAGTGGTGTCGCCTTGGGCAAAGCACTTAACCTGTTGAAGCCTCAGTTTTCCCATCTATACAATGGATGAGGAATTAATAACAGCTGTATTTTATGAAGTCATGAGGAGTAAAGGAGATAATGCATATCAATTGCTAGCATAGTGCTTGGCATGTGATGAGTTATTATTAAGGTACTGTGGGTATTATTGCAATTAAGTAACAGGTACTAATTCCATTAAGGTACTATTACTAAGGTACTATGGGATCCCAGGAATTCACTTAGGATTATATTAAATTAAGGCCACCTGAAGGCATTAATACTCACGGGATTACTGGGTGTCAAGGGAGAAAGTGGAATTGGGATAAATGGTTATTCTGGGGACGTCTGGGTGGCTCAGTGGGTTAGGCCGCTGCCTTCGGCTCAGGTCATGATCCCAGGGTCCTGGGATCGAGTCCCGCATCGGGCTCTCTGCTGGGCAGGAAGCCTGCTTCTCCCCTCCCCTCTCTGCCTGCCTCTCTGCCTACTTGTGTGATCTCTGTCAAATAAATAAATAAAATCTAAAAAAAAAAAAAATGGTTATTCTGGTCGGAAGCCCAGCATCGGCCTCTAGCCCATTAGTATTTCTGTGTGATAACACACACCTCTTCAGTTCCAGGTTCCACCAGCGTAACACAGTGTGTGATTACAGTAGGCCTTGGAGAAGTTTCTTCTTGCTTCTGAGATTCAGATTCTCTCTCTTTTTTAAAAACATTGAAGTGTAGTTGACGCACAATGTTACATTAGTTTCATGTGTAAACCACACAGCACTTCAACCAGTCCAGTGTTCTGTTAGGCTTAGCTCCTAAGCCTAAGCAGTGGGGGGGTCCCATCTGCTAGATTCCTTGTGCTGTAGCTGTTGTCCCCATGACTTACTTCATTCAGATTCTTCCTCTTTCACAAAGTAAAGGTTATAACAATCCCACTTGGGAATTTATCCTCCAAGTGTGTCCACTTCAGCATTGTTTACAATGGCACAGACTTGGAAGTGTGTCTATTCGCATCTATCAATGGGGAAATAGTTCTGAATTATGACATTCAGAAAGGAAGGCTATGTCGCCGCTAAAAAGAAAGAGGTAAATCCATGCGAGCTGCTATGGAGAAACGACCTCTGTTGAGCCGTAACTTACGTGCAATGAATGCACCCACTTCTGAGAAGTAGCTCTGGGCCTTTTGGCAAATGTATTCACCTGTTACCATTACCCCATCAAGCTAAAAAAAACGATTTCCATCCCTCTAAAAATTTCCTTATGCCACTTTCCATCAATCCTTCCCCATCCACACAAAGTCATCATTATTCTGATTACTTTCTTTTTTTTCTGAGATTTATACATTTATTTGAGAGAGAGAGAGAGAGAGCAAGCACAACTGGAGGGAGGGGCAGAGGGAAAGAATCTGCAAACAGACTCCCAGCTGAGGACAGAGCCTGTCGCAGGGCTCCATCTCAGGACCCTGAGATCATGACCTGAGCCAAAACCAAGAGCTGGATGCTCAAATGACTGAACCACCCAGGCACCTCAGTCATTATTCTGATTTCCGACACCATAGATTCGTTTTGTCTTTTCTTAAACTCTGTGTTTTTGGAATTATAGTTTTAAAAAAAGTAGTCAGCCATGTTGTTGCGAGTAACAGTAGTTTCCTTTTTGTTGCTGTTGTGCCCAGTATATTTGTGTCCCACTAACCCCCCAACCCCCACCCCACCCTGAAGCTTTAAGCTCCAACTCCCCACCCCCAGTGTGGCTATATTTGGAGATGGGCCCTTTAAGGAAGTAATTAAAGTTAAATGAGGTTATAGGGGTAAGGCCCTGATCCCATAGGATTAGTATTTTTCTTAAAGAAGAGACACCAGAGAGCTTGCTGTCTCTCTCTCCCTCTCTCCCTCTCCCCGCCTTTCCTTCTCTCTCCTTCCCTCTCCCTCCCTCCCTCACCCTCTCCCTCCTTCTCCCTCTCCTTCTTTTCCCTTCTCCCCTTCTCCCTCTCCCTCTCTCCCCCTCTCCCCCCATCTCCGTCTCTCTCTCTCTCTCTCTCTCTCCCTCTCTCCCCCTCTCCCCCCTCCCTCTCTCCATCTCTTTCTCTCCCTCTCTCCTTCTCTCTCTCTCTCTGAAGGCACAAAGAAAAGGTCATGTGAACACAGAGCAGGATGGTTGCTTCCTATAAGCCAAGAGAAGAGGTCTCAGAAACCTACTTTGCCAGTATCTTGATCTTGGACTTACCAGGCTCCCGAACTGTGAGACATAAATTTCTGTTATTTAAGCCTTTGGTATTTTATGGCAGCATGAGCAGACTTTCTGAGTGGTATTATGTGGTTTGTTTGTGTACTATGGTTTCTTTATTCTCTAGAGAGGGACATTTGGGCTGTTCTAGTGTGGGGCCATATGTATAAAGTGTGTGTGTGTGTGTGTGTGTGTGTACATGAGTTCTCTTGGGTATATACCTAGGGAGTGAATTTCTGTGTCATATGATAAGTATATGTTGAACTGTATTAAAAACTGTCAGTTTCCCTACATGATAGTACCTAGATTTCACACTGTAACCAGAAATAAACGAGAGTTTTAGCTGCTCTTGCCAGCACTGAGTATTTTCAGTCTTTTAAATTTTAGCCATTTCACTGTGTATAACAGTCTATCTTATTGTGGTTTTAATTTAATTCTTGATGACAAATAATGTGGAACAGGTATTCTTTTGATTATAAGTTTTCATATTTTTGGAAATACTTTATTAAGTCTTTGTCCTTTTTTGTTGCATTCATTGTCTTTTTGTCTTTAATTTGTAGTAGTTTTTATATACTCTGAATATAAGTCCTTTATTGACATACGTACCTCAAGTATTTTTGGTGTTTGTCTATTGACTTTCTAAATTGCATGCTCTGAAGAACAGAGTGACACACAGTTTATTTATGCTTCTTTTATGGTTAGTGCCTTTTGTGCCCTAAGAAATTTTTGCTTACCGTGAGGTCATGAGATATTTCCTGATTTGGAAGATTTTTCTATAAACCTTAGTTTCTGTTTTCATACTTAGGACTCTGATCCATTTGAGTTCATATTTTTTTTTAAGATTTTATTTATTTATTTGACAGAGAGAGACACAGAGAGAGGGGGAGCACAAGCAGAGGGAGTGGGACAGGGAGAAGCAGGCTTCCCGAGGAGCAGGAAGCCCAATGCAGGGCTCAATCCCAGGACCCCGGGATCATGACCAGAATGGAAGGCAGATCTTAATGACTGAGCCACCCAGGTGCCCCTGGGTTAATATTTGTGTATGGTGTAAGGTACAGGTCAAGGCTTATTATTTCCAGTATGGATATCCAGTTGTTCCAGCAACATGTGTGGAAAAGATTATCTTTTCCCCATTGAATTACCTTTGAAACTGTAAAAAATCAATCAATCCTACCATGTGTATTGGTCTGTTTCTGGACTTTATTCTGCTGCCATTCATCTTTATGTCAATACCAGAGTAAATCTTGAAAGCAGGTAATGTAAGTCATCCAATTTTGTTGTTTCTCATAACTGTCTTGACTCTTCTAGGATAATCTTATTTCCATATGAACTTTAGAATAAGCATGTAAAAAAAAAGCCTGCTGAGATTTTAAGTAGAATCTACAGATCAATTTGCAAGAAAATTGATACCTCAACAATAGTGATTCTTTCATTCAATGAACATGGTATACCTTTCCATTTATTTAGATCTTATAAATTCCTTTCAGGAATGTTTTGTGGTTTTCCTTGTATATGTCAATTTTTTAAAAATTTTCCCTAAGTATTTAACTGCTTTTGGTATTTTTGTTTTTTAAATTTTGTTTGTTAATTATTCATTGCTAGTATATAGAAATACAGTTGATTTTTATACATTGTCTTTGTATCATGCAAATCCTCTTATTAGTGATAGTGGTGATTTTATAGACTCCTTTGGATTTTCTATGTATTAAACCATGTTATCATGAAAGAATTAGTTTTATTCTTCATTTTCAATTTTTATGTATTTTTTTCTTTTTCTTGCCTATTGCACTGATTAGGACCTCCAGAACTATGCAGTTGTGGTAAAATGTACATCTTTGTTTTGTTCCCAGTCTTAAGGTAAAGTGTTCAGTCTTTCAACACTAGGTAGATATTAGCTATAGGTTTTCATAAGTGTCCTTTATTAGGTTAAGGATTTTCCATATTATTTTTGTTTGCTGAGTTTTCTTTCTTTATTATTTTTTATCTTGAATCACTTTGAATTGTTGTTTTTCCTGCATCTGTTGAGATGTTCATATGTTTGTTTTCTTTTATTCTGTTAATGTTGTGGATTATACTGATTGAATTTTGAATATTAAACCAGTCTAAGCATTCCTGGGATAAACCATATTTAGCCATGATGCATTTTTTTTATGAATTAGTGGATTTAATTTGTTAATATTTTGTTTAGAGTTTCTGTGTTTCTGTTCATAAGGGATTTTGGTGTAAATTTTCTTTTCTTATAATGTCTTTGTCAGACTTTGATATCAGGGTTATGCTAAGATAGAAACTGTTTTCCTCTGTTCTCTAAAAAATGTTTATATAAAATTTGTTCAATTTCTTTCTTAAATTTTTAATAGAATTCACCAGTTAAGACATAGGGGCCTGGAGTTTTCTTTGTGGGAATGTTTTATTTTATTTATTTATTTAAAAAAAATTTTTTTTAAGATTTTATTTGCTTATTTGACCTACAGAGAGAGACAACCAGAGCGGGAACACAAGCAGGGAGGGTGGGAGAGGGAGAAGCATGCTTCCTGCCAAACAGGGAGCCTGACTGGTGTTCTGTCCCAGGACCCGGGGACATGACCTGAGCTAAAGGTAGAAGCTTAACGGCTGAGCCACCCAGGCACCCTGTGAGAAGATTTTAAATTATGAATTCGGTTTCTTTAGCAGATATAGAATGATTCAGATTTTTTACTCCTTCTTGGGGCAGTTTTAGAGAGTTTTGTTTTTTAGGGAATTTTTCTATTTCCTTTAGGTCATTGAACTTGCTGCTGTAAATCAAAGTCAAGAGGGAGTATCAGAGACTGGATTTGCCTTCTGCCTGAAGCAACCAAACAAACAAACAAACAAAAAATGTGAAACAATGGTTGTCATTAGATAAGACATCAGGCAGCAATAGTTAAACAACGCTTGAGAGTAAGAAAACAAAAAGGTGAGCCTCCTACAATTACCTGAACTTTTTGCCTGGGGAAACATTCAAGACCCACTTGAAGTCCAGCCATTTCCCTGAGTTGAGGGGACGGAGCTGGGAGTCTGGGAAGGTAGAGGCGGGTGGAGTTTGCAGGGCAAGGTATGAGAGAAAACAGAGCTGTGTGGGTGTGCATACACGCGGCACACACAAGTCTTCAGCTAAATCCTGGCTAGTGCATGCACCTGAGAAAACTATCTGAGGCCGAGGAAAAAACTACCCAAAATCATTAGAGAGAACAATCCCTGAAGTTTGCATGGGGCTTGGAACAGGACCTGTTCTCACCAGAGTGGAAAGTGATAGTAATTCAGAAAAAGCATTCCAGACGGTGTCCTCAGAAAAGTCTTTCCTCCATAGTGAGGCAGAATCAGATCTAGACTAAACGTTACTCAGCTCCCACCTGACGAAGTTTAAAAACAAAACCTGAATCAAACTGTGTCTAACTAACTTAATCACATCACAGAACAAAGGTCAAGCATATTTATTAGGAATAGAAAAATGGGTAGTCATTTTTCATTACACTCTGGATATTATGATTGATGTAGAATAGAGACTGCATTTTTGAAAATCCTCTGCTACCGAGTGGTGAATGTTATTTTGGAGGGCAGTTAAATTTTTGATGGGTCACCTTGCCCTTGTCGAGGCATGGTTTTACTGTTTTGATAAGGTGGGTCTAGTTCAGTGTTGCTCTTATTCCTGGGGCAGAGTGCTCACTCCTAGGGCATGGTCCTTATTCCTAAGAACTGTCTCCCCCGGAGTGCCGTGTATTTCTCCACTCTGGCCTCATCTGAACTCCAAGTTCTCTTCAGTATTCTGCATTGTCTACCATCTCTGTATATCTCTCAGTTCCTCAGCAGTGGTTCCCTGCTAGACCTTGTGAACTATGACCCAGGGTCCTGGCAGCCCTTCACAGATGGCTGGGGCCCCCCTGGGCAGTTAGGGTTAGAGCCGCACCCTGTAAGCCCCGCCCCTCAGCGGCCCTGCGCTCTCACCTGTTCCTCACTCCTGGCCCCTGCTTTTCTCCCAGGGCAACCACTGCTCTGGGCTTGGGCCCCGCTTACATCCCTGCAACTTGGAGACTATCTTCCTCTGAAGAAAGCTGGGGTGACTATGGGATTTTTCTTCCACGCTACCCTTCTATCAAGGCAGCAGCTCAGCCCTTGCTCAATGCCTGAAATCAGTCCCTTTGTATCTTTTGCTCACTTTGATAGTTACCTATAGTGATAAGTTAAGGCTGATGTCCACTACTAAGTCATGGCCAGGACTAGAAAACCCGTGATATATTTTTATTCATTTATTTTTATAGAGGTAAAATTCACAAAAAATGAATCATTTTAAAGGGGACAATCCAGTGGCATTCCAGGGTGAACGATGTTCACCCTGTTGTATGACCACCACCTCTCTCCAGATCCGAAACATTTTCATTACTCCCAGATGAAACCCTGTGCCCATTAAAAAGCTCCTGGCAACCACCCATCTTCTTCTGTTTCTATGGATTTAATCATTCTGGATAATTCATGTATGTGGAGTGGTGTGTATGTGGCCTTTTGCATCTGGCTTTTGCACTTGGCGTGTTTTCAAAGTTCTTCCACACTGTAGCATGGATCAGTACTCCATTCCTTTTTATGACTAAGTAATAATCTATGGTACGGATACACCACAGTTTGTCCAGATTCATCAGTTGATGGTCATTTGGATTGTTTCTTCCTTTTGGGCTACTATGACAAGTGCCGCTATGAACAGATGTGTGCTTGTATTTGTTTGAGAATTCTTTGCAGTTCTTCTGGGCTTATACCAAGGAGTGGAATTTCAGGGTCATATGGTAATTTTTTTTTAATTTAAAAATTTTATTTATTTATTTGACCAAGAGAGACAGGGAGAGAGGGAACACAAGCAGGGGGAGCAGGAGAGGGAGAAGCAGGCTCCCCACTGAGCAGGGAACCCCCCTGCCCCCCGGTGTAGGGCTCCATCCCAGGACCCTCGGATCCTGACCTGAGCGGAAGGCAGATGCTTAACCACCTGAGCTACCCAGGTGCCCTTCATATGGTAATTCTATATTCAACTTTTTAGAAACTGCCAAATTATTTTCCACAGCACCTGAACCATTTTGCATTCCCATCAGCAGTGAACAAGGGTTTTAATTTCTCTGCTTCCTTGCTGACATTTGTTATTTTCCATTAAAAAAATATAGCCATCCTGGTAGGTATGAAGTGGTATCTCATTGTGGTTTTGACTTGTGTTTTTCTGATGACCAATGACTTCAAGTATGTTTCCATGTGCTTACCGGTCATTTGTGTATCTTTGAGGAAATGGCTATTCAGATCTTTTGCCCATTTTAAAATTATGATGTATTCTAAGTGAAAATAGTTAATATGTACGCTACGATCCCAGTTTGGTAAAATAACAAACATTGTGGGTTATATGTGTACACACATATGTGTGTATACATGCATAGAACATAGTGGTTCAATGTACGAACTTTAGAATAACATCGCCTGGCTTGTAACCTCATTCTGATATCACATGTACAACCATGGACAAGTTACTTAATCTCTCCTTGTCTCTTACCTTTGAGTCTTACCTTTGAGCTGGAGATAAATAACCTGTTTCTATTGCAGTCAGGAAGAAGTGAGGGTCCATGCAAAGGGCTTAGAACAGAGCTCAGGAACACTGTAACTACTTGTTAGTATTTGTTATTCATATAATAATAACAGCAGTGATATACAGTTATACACTGGCATATGCATAGATAAAAAGTGGGTAAGGATGGGATGCCTGGGTGGCTCAGTTGGTTAAGCGGCTGCCTTCGGCTCAGGTCATGATCCCAGCGTCCTGGGATCCAGTCCCGCACCGGGCTCCTTGCTCAGCAGGGAGCCTGCTTCTCCCTCTGCCTCTGCCTGCCAATCTGTCTGCCTGTGCTCATTCTCTCTGACAAATAAATAAATAAAATCTTAAAAAAAAAAGTGGGTAAGGAAAGACAAATAGTAACAGGAATTTCTGCTGGAGACTAGGACTGGAAGGGGATGACGGCCCTTCCTCTTTCTGATCAAGGTAGTTTTGTACTGTTTGAATTTGTCAAAATGAGCATGTATTAAAACATAAAGATTTTTTTTTAAGCTTAATGATGTAAAAATAAGGGAACTTGCTGCTTTAATATTTAACTTTAACCGTAATCCTCTGTCCAGGCTCTACAACTGCCAGATGGCCTTATCTTTTCTTACGGCTTTTCTGAGGCCACAGTTTGAAGGCGCTTTCCAGAGAAGGGCTGTGAGGTGGCCCCTGTGGGCCTCTCTAGAGACTCCCTCTCCACTCCCCATCTCCGTTCTCCAGCTTCTCAGAACTTCTAGCGCCTGGCACACCTTGCCTTCTTATGCTTCAGAGACTTTTCATTCTTTGTTCCCTCTGCCAGGAATACTGCCTCGGACTCCACTCTGCACTCTACTATTCTCCTTGAACTTAGTTGCTCAGGTTGCTTGCTCGGGAAAGCCTTCCTTGAGCCCTCTTCCAAGCTGAGTTGTGTGTCCCTCCCTTCCCTGTGCTTGTCTACTGCTCTGTGTGATCGCAGGTCTACCTCTCGTTCCACCACAATGGGACTCTACTCTCATAGCAAACTCCTAGAATAGGAGCCATATTTATTTCCATCATGGCTTCGTGGTTCCATCCTCAAAGGTTACATGTGACTGGAAACATGGGAAGTGCCCTCAGCATTTGTTGAATGAAAGAATGAAGGAGGGTGAGATGTGGTTCTCCAGTCAAAAGCCCAAGCTTCAGCCCTCCATTGTGTATCCTGGCTTATTTGCTATGCCTACATACACCTCATAAACACAGAGCTTTCAGGATCCAAAGAAAGCCTTCTAGAGGAAATTTCCCTAAGTGGAAAGCTAAGTAGATCTTCACACAGTTGAATTTCCAATAGATTCCAAAGAACCGATGATTATCACCCATTTAGTTCTCCTGGATATTACAGAAGAGTCATATCCTTCCTTGAAATAAAGCACGATGTGTTTTTTTTTTCCCCTCAAGCCTATGAGTCTCAAAACAGCCACCCCCTCAGGTTCCAATGGGGTACAGCTGCTCTTTCAAAAAATAAAAATAATTAGAAAAATATTTTTACCTCCCTGTGAAATAAATAACTCAAAGTTTCCAAAAGTTCCAAGAAAAAAAAGGTAAGATGTACTGGCTGTCCAGTACATGTTCCTGGCATGGGAACACCCTAGGTTCGAGAAGCTAACCTTGAGATAGGCCTCCAAGCATCCTTCGGAACAGTGTTGCCTAAATGAGGCCCCACAGAAATGCATGACCAGAACAGCCAAATTCCCATGATGCCAAGCCAGGAGAGTACATCTTAAAAAAAAAAAAAAAAAAAGATTTGTCTATTTCTTAGAAAGAGAGAGAGGGGGAAGAGAGGGAGGGGGAGGGGCAGAGGGAGAGAATCTTAAAACAGACTCCCCACTGAGCACAGAGTCTGATGCAGGGCTTGATCTCACAACTCTTGAGATCATGAATTGAGCTGAAAGCAAGAGTTGAATGCTTAACCAACTGAGCCAGCCAGGTGCCCTTGAGAGTAGTAGAGCCTTCTGTGAGCCAATGTCTGGATCAGTGTATTAATACTAAACTTGAAAAATTCATTGTAGGTTACTTACTGTTATTATTATTATCATTGGTGTGAGCTATTCTAACTAGGGTTATCTTTGGCTTGTGTGCTTGACAGCAGGTATTTAGGTTGTTGTAGCAGTGATGGTGGGGTTGACTGTGTCTTCTGCTTGTTATTTTTTAATTCTTCTCCTGGTATTCATGGGATTCTGGTGAATAGTGAACAATGGCTCTTGTTATTCTGTGTGAATGAATCCTATAGTTATAGGTGCAGGAATGATCAGGCTATAGAAGAACTTCCTGTATCCTCATGTAAGTACTAATCATGGCCAACTTGGGAGAGATGCTCAACTTGTCTTGTCCCATGGGGTATGCTGAGGCCCACCTCTTGAGCTCAGCTGCCCCAGGGGCTCGCAAGAGATGAGCAGACCCTCTTGCTGAAGTGCCATTGCATCTCTTGCTGCACACTTGTCACCTAACAGGTAATAGTGGCTGGGAGGCTGGCATTGCCACCTGGTGTCCCAGGATGCCCCAGCTTCCAGCTGAGACTGGAGCTGGTCTCTCTTGAGATTTCTGGAGCAGCCAATGATACAGATCTGGTCTTCACAAAGGTCTTTTTGTAGCAAGGGTAGCTGTAGTCTGAGTTACATTTCTGCTTCTTATATCCAAGACAGACCTGAGAGTCTCACAGTGCCAATAATATTAATATTAATCACCACCACCAGCATTACAGCTAACATTTGAATGTTTACTATGTGTCAGGCATTCTGCAAAACACTGGATATGGAATATTTCATTTGATCTTCCTAAGAATCCTATGGGGTTTACCCCCATCTTACAAATAAGATTATTTGTAAATAAGGCCAAGCAACTTGCTCAAGGTCACCCACCTTGTAAGTGGCAGAGATGGGCAGCAGTTTGTGGGTGGTGGTGGGCGCACCCTCTGGGGACCTCCAATGAGTCATGCCCTTGCATAATCCTGTCCCCTTAAGTGTGGGCAGAACCCATGACTCGCCCGTAATACACAGAAAATGCCAAGGTGATGGGTGTCACTCCCAGGATTACACTGCCTTATTATATAAGACTATGTCCTAGCCCTCTAGAGCAAGAGAGAGTCTGCTGATGGCCTTACAGAAGCGAGCACCTGTCTGTGGACTGTCTATGGAGAGGGCCACATGGCAGGGGACTGTGGGCAGCCTATGGAGCCGGAGGGCTACCCCTCACCGACAGCCAGTAAGAAGCTAGAGTGCTCCCTCATCCAGCCTCAAGGGGGTGAATTCTGCCAATAACCTGTATGAGGTGGGGAGCAAAAGTTTTCCTACTTGAGCCTCCACATGAGAACACGGCTTCACAGCAACACCTTGATTATTGCCTTGGGAAACCTTGAGCAGAGAACCCAACTAAGCCAGCCCCAGCTAATGCCTGGACTCTTGGCCCTGGGCCCCATGAGCTAACGGTGTGTTATTCTAAACCACTACGTTTGTGGTGATCAGTGATACAACCTGGAGACCTTGACCTGACACACACTGCGTTTCACCACGCCCACCTTGAAGCAGGTGTCTGTGCGCTGGTGCATGCATCCTCTTGCTGAGTTCAGATTTCCCTTGCCAAGGAGTTCCAGCCTCGTTTTTTGAGAAAGATTCAGAATGAGGGAATCCCAAGCTTCTCTCTGATAGGAGGCAGAGAAGCAGGGGACCCAGGAACAATCAACTGTTTATCTGAAAGGAGATCAGCGGGAAGCCTGTGGAGCCCTCCTGCCTTATGACATTTCTAGGCAAGCAGAGACTTTGGGTTAGGATTAAGGCATAATATCCAAGGGCTGGGTCCAGCAAAAATGTGCTCTAATGATATTATACAGAGGGAAGGGGAGTAGATTGAGATTTGAACCTATAGTTCCATGATGACGGGGTTGAACTGGGTTCAGGCCATCTAAGGCCCATTTTGCCATGACTTTCAGAGCTGGCATTTAAAGGATGGTCCACAGTCTACATGGAGCTGGAGCAGCACAGCATCTGTGGGATCCTTGTAGTTTTTCAACTTCGTTGAGCATGGCACTGAAAGCCAATACTGTGGGACAGAGTTTCCTGCATGATCCTTCCAGAAATAAAACACAGCCTAGGGCGCCTGGGTGGCTCAGTGGGTTAAAGCCTCTGCCTTCGGCTCAGGTCATGATCCCAGGGTCCTGGGATCGAGCCCTGCATCGGGCTCTTTGCGCTGCATGGGGCCTGCTTCCTCTTTCTCTCTGCCTGCCTCTCTGCCTACTTGTGATCTCTGTCTGTCAAATAAATAAATAAAATATTAAAAAAAAAAAAAAACAAAACACAGCCCTATGGATGGGGACTGAAATGAGAAGGTTCCTCGTGCTCGTCGACCACATGTGTACTCCATCAGGCCTGTGCAGAACCATGTTAAGCAGGCCTGCTGTGTCAGGTCATTTAAAAAGGCATTTCCCGGGGCACCTGGGTGCTCACTGGGTTAAAGCCTCTGCCTTCAGCTCAGGTCGTGATCCCAGGGTCCTGGGATCAAGTCCCACATCAGGCTCTCTGCTCAGCGGGGAGCCTGCTTCTCCTTCTCTCTCTCTGCTTGCCTCTCTCCCTACTTGTGATCTCTCTGTCAAATAAATAAAATCTTTAAAAAATAAATAAATAAAAAGGCATTTCCAGGATCTGTCCTGATCCCCCTAGGACATTAAACCCTTCCATGCACTGTCACCAGAGGCTGGGGGCCACAGGAGGGCCCACCCAGGGCAGGCCTACCCTCCAGACCCAGCTGGGACTGTCCTGGTGGGCCAGAAATCACCTTAACTGATCATATCTTCCAAAGAAGGGGAAGGAACACCCAGAGCCTGATTTCGGAGGCCCAGGCTTGGAGCTGGTGTCTAGGGAGCTGGCTGGCCCAGCCTTGGGGTGGCAATTTGGTTTCTTAGTAAGCTGCCTCAAGAAGTGAGAACAGTTACTGATTCATTTCTTCATAGACGCCACGGGACGTTGGGGCCCTGCCTCTATGTGCGCCTTGAAGGGACAAAACACTCGCTTGTTCATACTGTCTCTTGTAGACATGGCGACCCAACAAGGCTGTCTCCCCCACCATGCCCACGCCCTGTCCATCTGCATTCCTAAACCGGGATGGCCTGGGGGAGGTGGCAAGGCTCTGGGAAAGTGGCGGGTGATCAGCCTCAGAGAGGCTAGGGTGAGGAGGGCGACCGAGAGAGCCTGGCCCTCAGGGGGGCAGAGGATTCCGGGCTGCTGTCTACGTGTGATGCAAGAGGCTGGGCAAGAGCTGGTTGGGTTGTCTGGGTCCTGGGGTCCTCTTGGGGAGATCAGGCACAACCAGTGGAATTTATGTCAAGCAAAACCGAGACAGGCGTGAGTGTTAGCCAAACACTGATACGCACCTTAAGACAGAGGAGAAGCACAAGATAAATACACGCAGATGTACAAAACCCAGAGTGCATGGCTCCCAGCCCCATCTGTGAGAAAGACGAAAAAGAAACTGACAAAACAACAAATGAATCCGCCAGAGGCCTCCGGAAGTACAAAGGTGGAGTGGCTCCCACGTCTCACTACCTGTGACAACGAAGGTGCAGTGGGGCTCATGGCGCAGGTCCCTTCAGAGCGCAACAACTCCTCCTCAATCCTCTCGCTGTGGACCCACTCAGCGCCAAAGTCCGTGTGTGTGCTTTCAGTGTTTCCGTTTTATGTGGATCAAATGTTCACGTTGGTGCGTCCTCGTTTCCTATTCCCTGGCTTCGACTGATTGGGTCAGCTTCCTGTTTACTCTGTTTCCCACTTGCTCAGCTAAGGAGTCCTAATGAGCTTTCCTCAAAGGCACTCGTCTCGCCATGGCAGGGGTTGGCGCAGGGGCCCCAAGGCAGTGGGGGAGCGGTGGGTCGGGGGTGCTGGGCACATCCCCATTTAGGAAAGTGCAATGGTTAAATGAAGGGACCCTCCCTTTCCTTCCATTTCAAAAAGAGCACACATTTCTCCACTATTATTTGAAAATAACAGGCCAAGTGAGGACAGCAGAACCCACATATAGACGGTCTGGGTCCCCAGTGACCGAGGAGCCTCCATGTGCTCTCACGACCACCTACTTTGGGGTTTATTTTACAAAACAGAAACAGCCTCTGTATCTGCCTCCGGTATTTGGGATTTTCTGTTACAGGCAGCAATGATGGATTATACTGTTCAAACATTTCCTCTCTATCCCTGTGAAAGGAAGAAATATTCCCATTTTATTGAGGGCAGGCCTGGCCACATGACTAGCTTTGGCCAGTGAAGACTTGGCAGAAGTGACCCGTGCCATTTCTAAGAGAAGCCTTGAGAGCCACCGTGTCATTCCACCATATTCCCTTTTCCTCTGCCACAAGCCTACGAGGAGACACTCTCACTGTCCAGGTCCCAAGGTGGAGTGCAAATGGAACAGAGCCTTAGCCCCCACCACGGACCAGCTGTTTATGCAAGAACTACATCTTGTAAGCCCCTGAGATTTTGGGGTCACTTGTTAACACACATAACCCAGTCTGTTTGGACAAATACAACCCTCAAACATAATCCTAGTTACTGGTGTTTGTTCCTAAAATTGATCTCACTCAACAATGGATCATGGCCTCTAACTATGTAATCATCACCCTGGGCTTAGAGTTGCCCCCATTTCCCGAGAAAGTGATGATGGGGACATGGGGAGATTAGGTCACCTCCTAGAACTGCACGGCCCGTCAGGGGAGCAGAGCCAGATCTCAAACCCAGGACTGATCCCTTGATCATTTTGCTGCAAGCAGCTGCCTCATGAGACAGGAGCAGCCTCTCCAGCGTCACAAGCCTCGGGTTTTCTCACCCAGGTCCACTTTTTCCTGGAGTGACGCATGTTTCTAAGTTTCTGATGGTTACCCTTGGAGTCTGATTGACTTATCACAAAAATAAAGATCCTCCGGCCCCCAAACTTTCTGTGCTTTTTCAAAAAAAGACAAAAAAGTTAACTGTGGGCACCCAATTCCCATGGCCAAACTGGGCATAAAAATGAACATTTAAGTTCAAGCACCCCTTACACTCTGAATTAGAGGCCTGAATAATCAGTTTTCTGAGTTTAGGGGGAGGTTATCCTCAGGCTCACCTTTGTGCAGTAATTCTAGACTTTTTGCAAGACTCAGATCTCAGGGGTGTGTAGTTAGCAGAACAGGGTCCCCATTATCTGGGAGCCTGGGGCTCACTGACTCTCCTGCTTCTCATTTCTGAGTTTGGCAGAATGGCCGCCTCCTTCAGGAAACTCAGGCCGTCCCCAGCCGTCTCCCTGGGAGAGAGCAACACTTTGTCAAGGGCGCCTTTCACGAGGGGGAAAAAAATAACCCAAAAACCTCACAGTAGCATAAACCTAACCATTCAGGGTCCCCTCACAGATTTTTTACACAGGACTTCACGGAGGGAAGCAGGAGGTGGGAGCCCAATGGAGAAGATAGAAGAAAGGAGCTCCTTGAACTTGATTTTGAACATGAGCAAGAACTTTGGGCAAGTTTCAATTTGATGGGGGAGGGAGGGAAGCAGGGGGAAAACATCAGCATTTCCATAAACAAGACCGTTTGTTTTTATCTTGATATTTTCTCTATCTGAATTTTTATGTAAGTGGATTTCTGAATCTCTGGGCTGTAATTTGGGGCATATTTCATCATGAAAAAAGTTGGCTTGGACCAAAGCACACTCAAAAGCTTTGCTTCTCTAAAGCTGATTTATTGCCTCCTGCTTCTTCTCAGGGACAGTGCAGTTTTCTGATCAAGGCTCTTTCTGACTTTCATGCTTGTTCTGAGCTGTACAAATTAGGGACCGCCCCCCCGCCCCAGCTGGGCACAGGCCCACTATAGGGACTAGTGGGAAAAATCTGGTGGGCTAGAAAGAGTAAAATAAGGGTGGGCCAAGAATGGTATTGAAGCACCAGAGGTCAAAAACCATTTGGAGTGTTTGGGTTACTCTCTGCATGGTGGAGAAGGGGCTTTTACTAGCTCACCCATGAGAGAGGTGGGTGCCCCAGGATGGGTGGGGCCATCATATGGTGGTTTGGACTTGGATCATGATTTTTGAGATGGCTTGAAAAGTCAGATGCTGGGGTGCCTGTGAGGACCACTGGGTTAAGCCTCTGCCTTGGGCTCAGGTCATGGTCTCAGGGTCCTGGGATCGAGCCCCGCATTGGGCTCTCTGCTCAGCAGGGAGCCTACTCCCCCCGCTTGTGATCTCTCTTTCTCTCACTGTCATATAAATAAAATCTTAAAAAAGAAAAGAAAAGAAAAGTCAGATGCTAAGAGGTATCTAGAATCACGGCACCAAGATGGATCACAGAACCCTAGAAGAGTGAGACTGGTTTCACTGAACTCCAGGCTTAACCTCTTCGCGTTCGGCATTTGACCCTATCAGGTAGCCAGGAACAGATTTAACAGAAGAGTCGCTGGCCCTGAGAAGTTACTCTGGGTTAACGGCACGGATGTCTTTAGAGCTTGTGGGTTTCATAAAGGCTCAAGCAACCCCAATATCACCAGTAAGACTTTCAGCAGGACTCCTCCCACATACTGCGCAGAAACAGAGGAGATGGTAAACCCCTCTCCCTGGTATTTAAAGCACTTCCTCCTGCTGTTAGGCTTCGTCGTTAGGTGATGAAGTGATGTTTTGAGGCGTGGCACTCAGTGGCTAATGGCAGAGGGAAGGCTAAGAGAATCTTTTCAAGCTGACCTATGCTCTGATGTCACTGAGCTGTGGAAGCAACCTGGAACCAGGGCCAGGATTCTGCAGACATTCTGAGACAGCAGCAAGTGTGTGTCATTGCGCTGTCCGGTCGGGCATTGGTTCTGATCTGTCAGCGCCTGTGCGATACTGACTGTTAAGTGTTTTGAATACCACCCTTGTCCCTCGCTTGGAACCAGTGCCTCTGGATTTATTGAAATCTCGTTGAAGCCTCATTAATTGAGTATTCAGTTACTTATAGCCAAAAGCATCCTAACTGATGTGCTTAGGGACCATGGGAACTTGGTCATGTCTTGAACATGTCTGTCAACTGTGAATATTTCACCTGTAGGCTCTGGGGGCCGGTAGCCCCCTTATCTCTTCCCCCACACCCATTTCCAAATATTAGGCAACAGTAATGTTTCCCCCCATGTTTTGGCTCCGTCATATGTATATATATTTAAGGGCAGTGGTGTGGGGGGGTGTAAGGACAAGCTATCTAATACCTGTGCCTGGAAAAGGAAGCTGTCGCAGCTCTATCAGTGCACTGTATCTGCTCTTCATGGAAGGGTTGAGATAGAAATTCATCCTCTTTGGCAGAAAGTAGGAGACTTAGCTAAGTTCTACTTAATCTGTCCACTTGCTGTTTTGCTATACCATTTGATTAGCCATATTGATAATGTCCTTTTTAGGAATGAGGCTTGGGTTTCCATCAGTCAACCAGACAACCAATCAATGCCGTTGACGCACACCATCGGTAGAACAAACAACTTCAGGGTGAAGGTCTATGGACCAGCTGATTGCATTGTCCTGCAATTATTTTCTTCTGGGTCCATCTTCCCTGTTGGACTGTAAGCAACTTAACGGCAAGGACCACATCCTTAATCTCTGTATTGTTAAGTTTGGCAATGGGGTCTTGCCCATACAGGGTACTTGATAGATGATTTGTTGAAAGAAAAAAAGAACGTATTATGTGCAAAATTATTTTAAAATGCACATCCTGCCAAGAGTGGATTACTTTTATGGCCACAGAATAACTTACTTTCGATCTGGCTGCCTGAAAAAATTCTAATTAGGGATAATGGAATATCTTATCCCATTTTTAAAACCAAGACATTAAAAATGCACTTCAAGGGGAATCAGCTTATCTTTCCATGTGCTTTTTGTGGCATATTTGTGCCTGGAAAGCCTTTTCTTATGGGAAAGATGATGCTTCCTAAAGCAACTCTGCTCCTAAATGAGAGGACAGGAAGCGGAAATATTATTCTCGGCGTTAAAAAAGAAAAAAAGATTTTCCATGAATCACTAAGTAGTGTGTTTGAACTAACTTTAAAAGCTGACTTAAGCAACTGGATAAAATATATTCCTATCTCCACTAACCATCTCTCATGTCAGCTCATGTGAAGCCTTCCTGAGATCCGTGAGGGACAGCATGTAAGCTGTGCCTTAGATGGCCATCCGTAAACTCATCAAATAGCAAGGTATGAAAAACAAAATCACCTCCAAAACTTTCGAATTGCATTGATCTGTGGCATAAAGCTCTCGCCACAGGAAGAGAAATGATGGATTTGAGACTCACAGGAGGGTTCGTTTAAAGTGCTTTGTGTGTGTGTGTGTGTGTGTGTATGTGTGTGTGTTTAATTTATGTATGGAATTGCCCGGGAGTAGTAAATAGACTTTATTTGCTATATTTCGAGGAAGATAAAATTATCAGGACTGTCTGTGTATTTCAAAGCCAGGGAAAACAAAAACAGCTTTGAAGCCTCTCCTCCTAGATTTTTTTGTCCTAATCTTCTAAGAGATGGTCTTGATAATGTTTATTCTTTTCTTCTTTCTAAAACAGTTGAAAGTACTATTTTTCTCAGTTAAAATAGCAATCTGATTTTTAATTAGGTCAGGTAAGTTACTCATTTAGCACCACAGATTATCTAAATGATTGCAAAGGGGCAAGCAGGAATTTCTGACTAGCATCTCCCCCTTCTCCCCAGATCTCTCTCCTCCTCCTCTCCCTAACCCTGCCTGGCTCCCCTGCTCTTTGTTGGGTGGGCTTCTCGTTTGGATTTCTAAACACTATCTGAACAAGTTTCTCTGCTGTATTTCCCCAATAACCAAAGAGATAAGCCATTTCCTTCTGCTTGGAGATAATGCGTAGTTTTTATTTCAGTTGGGCGTGGGGAAGGGGACACACAGCCCACACTTTGTGCAGCCGCCCAAAGACTGATGGGTGGAGCTTTCTTTCAGTTTTCACATACTAGAAAATATCAAGTTTTCACCAAATCCCCTGTGATTTATCCCCCACAGCCTGGAGCAGTGCTTGCAAACTTTTTGTGTAAAGGGCCAGATGGCAAATACTGTAGGCTTTGTGGGACATTTGGTCTCTCCCACGACTACGCAAAGCTGCACAAAGGCAGCCATTAGCACATGGAACTGAACAGGCATGACTGTGTTCAATAAAGCTTTATTTACAAAAACAGGTCGTGCTCTGGCTTGGACCATCTCCTAGTGCTTTGCCTGATGGGGACCCAAGCCATAGTTTTTTGAGTGATGGTGCCCTGCCTGCTTTCATGGTGGGGGGGGGGGGCAGTTAGCCCAACAGTGGTTCTGACCCCTTCAGATAAGCCCATTGCACCACCCGACCTGTGCCCAGGCCACACCTTTGCTTGATGGAGACCTGGTGGGCGTTTTAGCAGATAGATCCTTGGATTAATGAGCTTGCCAGCTGTTCTCCTTGAGACCCTACTAATGTCCCACCTCAGTCATGGTGATCAGATTCTCCCGCCCCTTTCAGAAATTCCATTCTTTGGCCTCTTCTTCATACTCTTCTTAACTAGGGCTAGCTTTCTGGAACACAATGGAATGCCAATCACAGAGTTCTTAGTTGAACAAAGGCTGATAAAGAAAAGTCCAATCACATCTAATCATGGCACTCAAGATTCTTTCTAAGCTGGTAACAGGAATGACAACTCCATTAGGCCTCGTATGTATAGTGCCTGGAGCCCATGATACTTTTAGGAGCCTCAGAATATGCTTTAATTTATTTTAAAGTAGGAAAAAAATGAGTATAGTAATAATAATGAATATATAATGAATCCAACTTCACTCTTAATTCAACTTCATATCCATGCTGTCATAAATATAATTTTTTAAAATTTCATAAATGAAGAGGCCCAAGAAGGCAAAAGTATGTAGGGCCTTTTCTAAGATTACCATATAAAAGACAGAATGCCTGGTTAAATTTGAATTGCAGATAAACAATGAATAATTTCTTAGTATAAGTATACTCCCAATACTGCATGGGACATACTTATGCTAAAAATGTATTTGTTGTTTATCTGAAATTCAAATAAACTGAGTATGCTGTGTATCTGAAGTTTAAGCTTTTATTTGCAAAATCTGGCAGTGCTATGGGATCATCCTCCTGGGGCCCCGGCTGGCACCAACCACAGCTGCAGCCTTCTCTCCCATGCTCCTGGAGCTAAATGTCTTAGGTCAGGTGCCCAGGAAGCAGATCTTAAGATGAGGATATATGGGCAAGTAATTTATTTAAAGATGTGCTCCCAGGGGAGATTCATAGGCGTGTGTAGGAGGGTAGGAGTGTAGGGGAGAGAGAGGTCGAGGCAGGCCAGGACAGGGGAAGAGGCTGAGCCAGGCTCTGGCAGGCAGTGTGGGGTGGTGCATCAGCCTGACCCCACAGGGGAGTGTGAGTTGCACCCCAGGCACGTGCCAAAGGGCAGAGTGCTGGTATTGTCATCTACGCAGGCCAGAAAGAGAGGTTAGCCTGAGTTAAAGGCTTGGGAAGAATAGTCGCTCTGACTCTTGTTAGCTGACTTTCCTTTGGTTTTACTCTTTAACCCACATGCGATCAGTGCAAAGGAGAAAGGTGAGGTCAGCCTGGGTGATGGCAGGAACTGAGGGTGCTCTCTCATGTCCCCCCGCCGGACCTCACCGAGGGGGCCTCTCAGAACACAGAGCTCCACCTTAGTGGGATCACACTTTTTCTCTCTATGGGGTGCCTGGCTGGCTTAGTCCGCGAGAGCATGCGACTCTTGATCTTGGGGTCATGAGTTCAAGCTCCACACGGGGTGTGCAGCCCACTTAAAAAAATAAAGCATTATTTTCTTTCTTTGCCACTGTACTTATCTCTGTCTTAACCCTTGCTGCACCATCAAGCATGTTAGATATTTAGTTCAGGGGGCTGACAGAGACCCTGCACCGCTGCCAACACCCCTCACCCCACTCACCCAACTCCCCCTTGTTCTCTATAAGTGTCACTCACTTTCTCACCTCTGTTGTTTTCCTTCTGTCATTTGCTCTACCTGCAAACCCCTTCCCCTCCTTTTCCATCTGGCAAATTCCTGTCATCCCTGCTGGCCTGGGAACATTCCCTCTCCTCTGTGATGTTTTCTCTTACCCCTGTCTTCGAGGGACACGTTGCTCCCAGGCCACCTCAGACATACCTTCAAGGTCACTGATCCCTTTTGCCACAATTATCCACATACACATCTGTTTCCTGGCTACCTCTGGCCTCCCCTCCGTCAGGGATTTGGTTTTAGTTATCTGGTTATACCCAGTACCTTGCCCATAGAAGCTCCTGAAATCTTTGCTGGGTGAATGAAGGAATACAGAAACTCAATCGGCGGCTTTGCGCACATGAGCCCCGTGCTGTGACCCATCGCCCCCACACTCCTCTGGTGTTTACAGCACCAGCAAAGCAGAGACACCAAAACTGTAAGTGGGAACATGAAAAACGGTCCTCCTCAGATGCCCCTGAGCTTCATGAAACCTCCCTAAAGCTAGATGGAGGGAGCAATGGCCCCTGGAGACGTTGTCTCGGTCTCTTGTCCATGTGTCTGGGCTCCCTGATGGGGGTGTTCCCGACTCCCACTGGAGTGTACCATCTGATGACTTGAATTCTGCCTCATGTCCAGGAGTGGGAGCCTGGCTCTACTCTAGCTGCAGTTACTGGCTGGGGGCTAGCCTTTCCAATCCTCTCTTCTGAGGGTTTCTTATGACACCCTGAATTCCCAGCCTAAAACACCCAAGCCTGGGTTGCCTGGCTGGCTCAGTCAGTTAAGCCTCTGACTCTTGACTTTGGTTCAGGTCATGATTTCAGGGTGGTGAGAAGGAGCCCCACATCGGGCTCTGTTCTGAGTGTGGAACTTGCTTAAGATTCTCTCTCTCTCCTTCCGCCCTTGCCTTTGCCCCCACCCGCCAAGTCGTACTCTCTCTCTAAACAAAAATTAAAAAAACAAAACAAAACAAAACCCAAGCCTGATGGATAGTAGGTAGCCTGAGATGAGGAGCACCATGAACTCCCACGGCCAGACTGGACCCTTTGGACTTGGATGTGAGCCTTGCTCAGACCTACACTCACCCACCCCTTTGGATACCCACAGTGTCTCTGTCTTTCCCCTCAGCCTGCTGGGCAGCCCGCTTCTTGCAGCCAGAGGCAAACAGATGCTGGAGTGGACCCATCTGGTTGGACATTGGCCCTGGCACTAACCAGTGGGAGGAATCTTGGGAAAGTGGTTTCATCTCCATTTCCTCACCCACCAATGGGAATAATGCTGTCTCATAGGAAAGACAGAATTAAGTGAGGTCATTTAGCTGCACAAGACAGCATCAGTTCCTTTCCTTTCTGTTTTGGGGGCTCCACCTTTTCCTAGATTTCTCCCTCCCTTTCCCCTCTTGGTGCTTGAAGGCCAGGGTTCAAAATGCCTCATGGTCTGAAAGAGAAAAGGAAAAAGAAGCACTCTCCCAGAGTCCTGCTGCACAGCCGAACTCTCCCGGGGGCCCACTTCTCCTGCTCCCTGGGGAAGGCAGGGCCATATTAACCCCAAGGGCCATGGGACACGGGGAGCTGAATAGGGCACGGACTGCGCAGCACATTTTGACCAAAGTGAAAAGAACCACATTATTAGGAAGTGTCATAATGGAATATTCCTGCTGACGTGAGTGGGCAAAAGGGGATGAAAGAACCCAGGGACAGGGAGGTGGAGGAAAATGGAATTTTCATTTTCAGGTGGGTCTGCAGTCCCTCAGCTGGATGGGAGGTTCCCCTCGCACGGGATGGAGCGCCAGTGGCTTTCTCAGAGACGTGGGTAAGATTCACTGTGTGATCAGTTCAGTGTGCACAGGGCAGGGTCCTTCTGGCGGAGAGGTACTCAGTGAAGGTGAGGTGTGCATTTTGTCATTACAGTTTCCCCCCCTTCCCACTTGCTTCAATTTCTGATTCCTTCTCTACCTCTTTCCTCTCACCACAGCTAAGTAAATAGAATGACTCAGAGATTCAGTGACAGCTGCTCTCAATCTTCAATTTAGTTCAGATAGTTTCCTCCTGTGCACAAAAAATTTCCCAGGTTGCTCCTTCCAGACAAATTATTTGGTTACTTTTTTTGTTTATTGCCCCAAATCACATGCAGGGGCTAGGGATAAGAGGAGCTACTCCGTCTCCACGGTCCAGTAGGAGAGACAGGAATGTAAATAAATGATCGCAGGACATGTGCTAAGAGCTGCCACAAAGCACTGTGTGAGGTGCAGTGGGAACATGGAGAAATGAGTGACTGAGGGCTACAGAAGAATGTGCACACTTGGACAGTGTCTTCAAGGGTGAGTCCAAGCTTGCCCAGATTGACAGATGGGGCAGAAAAGACATACTCAATGGAGAGACCAACATGTCCAAGGCTTCCCATGCCCAGGTCGGTTTGGCTAGAACACAGGGTTTTTAAGGAGAGAGCAAGAGCTGGAGGTTGACAGGCTGAAGCCTGATCAATCCACTCAACAAATGTTCACTGGATACCTCCTGGGCACCAATAATCGCATGATATGCTGGGGACACAACAAGGTGTGGTCCCTGCCTGCTCAGGGCACACACATCATGAAGGAGACACAGGGAATCTAGTGGTCCATGCCCCACCCTGAAATGCCTTCAGAAGCTATGTGAAGGAATGTGATTTCTCTGCAGTAGGAAATTAGGAACCGTTGAAGGATTTTGAACAAAAGAAAGTCACACTCATTTCAACATTTTTTTTTTTTTTGGATCATTTCAACATTTTAATTGGTGGAAGATGGACTGGAGATAGGTAACACCAGGAAGAAGCCAGGTAGGAGGCTGCTGTGATAATCCACGTAGGGTATGACAAAGGATTTAATTAGGCAAGAGATGTTTATCAGGAAGTGATCTGGCTATGCAGTCATAACCTGACTCTTTAACAAAGACCCCTCCTTTTTTATGATGGTAAAATACATATAACATAAAATACACTATTTTAACCATTTTACAGTGTACAATTCAGCAGCATTTAGTACATTCACAGAGTTGTACAGCTATCTCCACTATTTAGCTCCAGAACATTTTTATTACCTTAAAAGGAAACCCTATAATTATTAAGTAATCACTCCCTATTCCCCTTCTCCTGTCACCTGGAAACCACAAATTTACTTCCTATCTCTATGGATAGGACTACTCTGGATATCTCATGTAAACGGAATCATATAATAGGTGACCTTTTGTGTCTGTTTTTTTTTTTTTTTCCACTTAGCATAATGTCTCCAAGCTCTATCCACATTGTTGTATCAGTACCTCATTACCTTTTACAGCTGAATAATATTCCGTTGTATGGATATGCCACATTTTCTTTATCTATTCATCTGTCATGAACATTTAGGTTGTTTCCACATTTTTACTATTGTGAATAATGAAGTCATAAACGTTAATGTACAAATTTTTTTATTGCCCTTTTTTTTTTTTTTTGCACTCCTGTTTTCAGCTCTTTGGGGCATATACCAAGGAGTGGAATTGCTGAGATCCCTTCTTTTAACAAACATTTTAGTTCCCAGAAAAATCTACTTTTTGGAACACAGGAAAGTTTTCTTCACCTGCCTAAAGATTATTAATGCCAATGGAGGCATTTCTTTTGGTTTATGATTTTAGTGGTATTAGCTTCAATCCTAGACTTTTGCCTAGGGCCTGCCTCCCTCTCATCAGCAAGAAGTGATCTTCAGGAAGGGTCTGGGTTTCTGAAGTGGTTGTGGTGGCAAATTGGCTTAGATTCCTTGACCTAGAAACATATGGTCAAATTTCTTGAATACAACAGAGTCCATATTGTCAGTCCTGATTTGCCTGCCTGGATTATTCAAAGAAGGCCTGAAGGGACCAGTGTTGATAATTAGAGACTCTCAGCTTCTGACCTCAGCACCTGCTTCATGATGTAGAATGATTATCATTCCATGGTCATTTGAAGGATAGATGCAACACTGTTTCTTCCATTGGTCCCAGTATGGTCTTCTACAATGGCTAAATTAAATGTTGAAATACCTTAGCCCTCTTGGTTTTATATGTGTGTTTGGGGAACAGTAATGTGCCGGATGTTTCTGTCTGTACTGATGTGACCTAATGGGAGGAACACTATCTTTGGATCGGACAGAACTGAGTTTTAATCCTGCTACTTCCTAGCTATATGACCTTGAACAAGTTCTTTAAACTCTCTAAGACTAACTTCCCTCATTTGTAAAAGAGAAGTTGTAATACCATCAGGATAAGGATGACTTAGTTTTGACTAATGCCCCAGGATGCTGAGAAAAATAAGATAGATGGCAAGAATCCCCCCTTATTCCAAAAATGAGGTGCTAGGACACATACACAGGACTTACAAGAAGGCATCTTGGAACCAGCATTGTGATCCCTATTCTCTACCTACCACTATGTCCCTTGCAGTATACAGAGCTGGAAGCTGTCAAGGCCAGAAGTTGAAATTAGATTTCTTTGGATAGACTTGTCCGTGGGTAAGGGTTGTACTCTTCTCTTGGGAGAGAGCTAGGGAATGTCTCACTCCCACTACAAGTTTGATCAGAAGGTTCCAAGGAAACTCTAACTCCTAAAATTGAGAAGAAGGCAAGACTGTGTGCTCTCACCCCTGCTTTACAACATCTATTGGAGTTCCTAGCTAGTGCAATAAGGCAAGAAAAAAAAAAAAGTCATAGATTGTAAAAGAGGAAATAAAACTGTCTTTATTCAAAGATGACATAATTATATACATAGACGATCTCAAAGAATCTGCAAAATAAACTATGAGAGCTAATAAGTGAGTTTAGTAAGATTACAAGGTAAAGATTAAAGCCCAAAAATCAATTGTATTCCTATACGCTATCAATTAACAGTTGGAAACTTATGAATTTAAAATACTATTTCTGATAGCGTCCCAAACCACAAAATCTTTAAGTATAAATCCAATCAAATTTGTACAAGATCTATATGCTGAAAACTACTAAACACTCATGAAATAAAAAAGAAGACCTAATAAATGGATGGCTCATGGATTAGAACACTCAGTATTAAGATGGCAGTTCTTCCCCAATTAATCTATTGATTCAGTGCAATCTCAATCAAAATCCAGGAAATTTCTTTTTGTAGAGATTGACAAGTTGGGGGGCACCTGGCAGGCTTGGTTAGTCTACCAACCATGTGACTCTTGATCTTGGGGTTGTGAGTCCAAGGCCCACATGGGGTGTAGAGATTACTTAAAAATATAATCTTTACTTTAAAAAAAAGTAATTAAGGTAGAAGGAATACTGTTAGGTACCCACCTAAGGAGGTACATAAGCAGTTAGCCTAAAAGATGTACTAACTGGGCCAAAGGATTCAGTTGTAGGGGAACCTGGAGAACCCCATGGAAGCCCATGGAAGAATTGCCAGCCCTAGGCATCCACCCCAGTGGCACCACTGTCATATCAGACCTTTCTTGCCCTTGGCCTTTCATCCTCTCATCCCTGTGACCCTGGGGGGCCAAAGGGAATTTAGTGAGGTGAGTGGAGGTGATGGGAGGAACCCTCAAGGGAAAATCATCAGGTAAACCTGCAATGGATTTCTGGAACCTCTGGACCAGGAAATCAGTTTCTAGAACTCGGTAAGAGATGAAATATAATGAAAGTCATTATTTTTTCTTTTAGATAAACATGAATTATTCACCAAAGACCTAAATTCTGTTTTATTACAGCTTCACATTCATCAAGGAGATAGAACATTTTTTTGGTCTCCATCTCTGGGAGGGAAGTATGACCTCACCTTGCTCAGTGGAACAAACACTGAGTGTCGTGGTCACTTTTAATTGTGGAAGAAGGTGAACTGACCGTGGGCCAGGGTGCTAAACATTGTGGTTATTTACATACTGCTCGTGTCTCTCCTGAATGATAATGCTCTTATTCCTATGCTGCCTGAAAGTGGCAAATTGTCCTCGCCCACAGAGAGAAAAATATACGATTTTTTGTAATGATCTTAATGTCAAATTTTACATTCCTTTAGGAGGATGTTAGTGGTTTGATTGACTTAACGTGCTGATTCGGAAGTCTGCCCTTAAGATGGAAGGTAGGAGGGTAAAGATCTTTCTGAACCTGGTTGGGGAGGAGGATAAAGAGGAAATGTCAGGGAGTTAAACCCAAGGATGGATCTGAGCCCATGGCTTGATTGAACTCCTGTAAATAACTCCATTTTCTCCAACGGCTGCATTAATCTCTCATGACAAGGGTCTTCTAGAGGCTCAGTCACTTTCGGAGGTGACTGAGGTACCATTTGTGGAAGGGAAGAAGGTGATTCTAACCCTCAGGGAGAGAGAGCCCTCAAGTGTCTGAGCTCACTTTACCAGGACACTGCAACAGTGTTTGTCAACCCCAGGAGTGATGTCAGATTTAATTTTGCTGTCAAGGGCTTCGTAAACCTGTGATAAAATGTATCCCAGAAACTAAATTACTCTTGTTGTTGTGATTGTCATCCCTGAGATCTGGTCTTTTGTGATAATCTTTCATGACATTGGGTACACCCACACCTCATTCCCCATCTCCCCTGTGAAGGATGACTGCGTTGGTCTGTGAAAGCATCAAGGTAATCCATGACTTTCTCTCTTAGTGTTAATTTATCTTCTCTGAGATTTGCTTCAGACCTAGGATGGGACAGGGAAAAAAATAAAAAAACACCTCACTTACATGTGTCCTGAGTATGTTTAAGTACATCCTAAACACCCGCATTAATTTTAGTCCTCATCACTTAGCTGGTACAATAATTATTGAATTATTTTTATATGTCCTTGTATTATCTAGGACTCCGTTTTGCAAATATTAGAAGTCCAACTTGAGGCTTATGTAACTGAAAAGACCAGACATTGGGTCAAGCTTCAGGCATGGCTGGATCCAGGGGTTTAAATCAAGGCTTCAGAACTCAATCTCTAAATTCTCTCTCTTTAGGCTCATGTGTAAACCAACTACTGCATCCAGGAGGCTGGAATAAAATAAATGGTCATATCCTCAGTCCTTGAACCCAGGAACAGATAGTTAGCTCCAACTGACCCACAGGACCAAATGTGAGAAGGGGAGAGACTCCCCAAAGGAAAACAGAGTGTTGTGACCTGGAGGAAAGGGACTGGAAGTTGAGCAGAAAAACTTAACATCTGTTAAGAGCAAATCTTGGCTCTGTCTTTTCTGAGCTCTGCCAGCTAGGGCAAGTTATTAAACATTGCTGTGCTACTTCCTCATTTTTAAAATCGGGGAAATAGTAGTCGATACTCAAGGATGTCAAAGGATTAAATCAAGTCCTCTATGTGACGTGCTTAATACAAATAGTAAACAGTTAAGTGTCAGTTGTTAAAATAATAACATCAATTATTACTATTTTTGTTAAAACTCCCTAACAATAAATTAATATCTGTATTTCTGGCATCTGGTATAATGCCTAGCACATAATAAATATGTAACAAATGGCTGTGGAATAAATGAATGGATGAATAAGGACACATGAAACCTTGAAATCATCACATTATCTCTGATTATAAAGAAAGTATACACACACATACATATACATTATCTCTGATTATAAAGAAAGTATACACACACATATATATGTATGTGTGTGTATACTTTCTTTATAATCAGAGATAATGTGATTATATATATAATGTGATATATATGTATATATTTAAAATATATTTATATATATATAATACATATTTTATATATATAAAATAAATATATATATTTAAAAGTATACATAGTTTAGTTTAATTTTATTTTAGATTTATTAGTTTAGGCTAATTTTATTTTATTATTTTGAATGTGTCATACACATAAGTGAGTCAAAAAACCATGCAAGTACATGCTAAAGGATAATAATGAGTTGAGACTCAAATGACCAGCAGCTAGGTCAAGAATGAAAATCGGTGCCCTTCCCCAATTGCAGTCTCCTTTATCCAGCAGAGGTATCCATTATCCTAATGTTTTCTAGGTAATTAGTCTCTTGTTTTACTTTATGGTGTTACCAGTTACATATCCATCCTCAAATAATATAGCTTTATTTTTTTTAACTGTATAGCCATCAGAATCTACTGTATGCAGTCATTTCTGTTTGGTATCTTTTGCTTCAACATTGTGCTTTGAGATTCTTCTTTGTCAACGAGTGGAGTTGTAGCCCATTCCTTCTCAATGCTATATGGTATTTCATTTTAATTGTATATATTTAGTGTTACTGGGCATTTGATTCTTACTAATATTGCTGCTTTGATTACTCCTTACATTTCTTCTGATATATTTTTGGGAAAGCTTCTTTAGGATTTACACCCGAGAGTCAAATTATTGGGTTGTTTAGGCTTGTATATATTTGACTTTATTTGATAATGAACTTTTCCGAAAGAGTTTGAAAAATTCACACTCCCACCTGCCGTGGACGAATAGTGCACAATCCCATTGCTAAACGTTTTCTGCAGTTGTAATTATCAGACTAAATTTTGCCAATCACGTAGGTATGTAATGAGATCTTCATATGGTTTTAATCAGAGGTTGAGCCACTTGTGTATGTTTATTAGTCATTCATGTTTCTCTTATGTAAAGTCTGTAAAGTTTAAGTCTTTTGCTTGGGGAAGATTATTTGTTTTCTTATAAATTCATAACAGTTATTTCTATATCCTGGATATTTGTTCTTTAAGAGTTATATATGTTGGGGCGTCTGGGTGGCTCAGTGGGTTAACGCCTCTGCCTTCGGCTCAGGTCATGGTCCCAGGGTCCTGGGATCAAGCCCCACATCGGGCTCTCTGCTCAGCTGGGAGCCTGCTTCCTCCTCTCTCTCTGCCTGCATCTCTGCCTACTTGTGATCTCTCTCTCTCTGTCAAATAAATAAATAAAATCTTAAAAAAAAAGAGTTATATATGTTAAAAGCAGAAAATCCAATGTAAGCAGAAGGAAGGAAATAAAGATAAGACCAGAAATTGCTGACATACAACATAAAAAACAGTGGAGAAAAATCAATGAAACCAAAAGCTGGTTCTTTGAAAAGATCAATAAAATTGGTAAACTAGGCAGACTAATGAAGAAAAAAGAGAGAGAGAAAGAAGACATAAATTATTAACATCAGGAATGAAAGAGTATCAGGAGTTAAAGATGTCATTTTGCAGACATAAAAGAATAATAAAGGAATATTATGCCACCTTTATGCCAATAAATTCAAGTAATTTATTTTTTTTGTTTTTTTTTTAATTCAAGTAATTTAAATGAAATGCACAAATTTCTTAAAGAACACGAGTAGCCAAAGCACAATCAAGAAGAAATAGATAATCTGAATAGCTCTAAATCTATTAAAGAAATGTCTACTTAGGGGCATCTGGCTGGTACATTTGGGAGAGCAGACGACTCTTGATCTTGGGGTTGATTTCCGGTCCCACGTTGGGTGTAGAGATTACTTCAAAATAAAATCCTAAAAAAGAAAGAAAGAAATGTGTACTTAAAGTCTTCCCATAAAGAAAACACCAGTCCTAAATATCTTCACTGATGAATTCGAACAAACACTTAGGAAGAAATAATACCGATTATACACAATCTCTTTCAGAAAATAGAAGATGAGGGAATCCTTCCTGACTCATTTTATGAGGCCAGTATTACAAAGCTAACAAAACCAGACAAAAACACTACAAGAATGGAAAACTACAGGCCAATATTCCTCAGGAACATAGAAATATAAATCCTTGACTAAGACTTAGCAAATTGAATCCAGCAACATGTAAAAGGATAATACATTCTGAGATCAAGGGAGGTTCATCCTGAGAATGTAAGATTAATATGACCTTCAAAAATCAATGTAATTCGTATTAATGCAGTAAAAAAGAAAAGCCATATGCTCATCTAAATAGAAAAAATATCTCACGAAACCCCACATCCATTCATGATATAAACTGTCAGCAAACTTGGAATAAAAAAGAGCCCTTAACCTGGTCAAAGGTGTCTTCAAAAAATCTACAGTTAACATTATTCCTAGTGGTGAGATGTTGAACGCCTTCCTCCTAAGACTGAACAAGACAAGTGTGTCTACTCTTCCCACTGTATTCAAAGTTTTAATGGAGGCAAGAGAATAAGGCAAGAGGGGAAAAAAAATAGGCATACAGATTGGAAAAGAAGAAATAAAACTGTCTATATAGAAAATCTTAAGGAATCTATTAAAAAGCTACCAGAACTAATATAAGTTCCATATAAGTCACATAATTCAAGTTGAATACACAAAATTCAATTGTGTACCCATAGTTTTAACAACAAAAAATTGAAAATTGAAACTTAAAGATCCTGATGTGATTTTGATTGGGACTAAATTGATTATCTAGATCACCTTGAAGAGAACGGATATCTTTACTAACTTGTGTCTTTCAATCCATGGACATGATATAACTGACTGAGCCACCCAGGGACCCATTAATTTATTTTTTTAAAAGATTTTTATTTATTTCAGAGAGAGAGAGAGAGAGAGAAGCTGGGGAGACAAGCAGAGGGAGAGGGAGAAGCAGGCTCCCCCCTGAGCAGGGTGCCCAATGCGGGGCTCTATCCCAGGACCCTGAGATCATGACCTGAGCTGAAGGCAGAGGCTTAACCCACTGAGCCACCCAGGCACCCCTCACATTGCTTATATTTTGCTTATAATTTTTGAACCTACGTTCATGAGAGAGATTTGCCTGAATTTTTCCTTTTTTATACTTTCAGGCTTGGATATCAAATTAATGCTAGATTCATAAAATTAATTGAGGGAATGGGAGCTCTTTTTTAAATTCTCTGAAATAACTCATGTAAGATTATAATTATTTATTCTTTGAATGTCTATGACTACCCATATCACCAGATCTGTAGTCTACTATGTAGGCAGGTTTAAATTTACAAACTCAATTTTCTTCGAAGTTACAGAATTATTCAGGGTTTCTATTTCTTGAATCAGATTTTCCTAAGAATATGCCTGTCTCATAAAAGATCTCAAATGTAGGGACATAAAAACTTTCAACAATGTCCTCTTACTTTGTTTCCATGTCTGTAGTCTCTCTATTTATATCACTGTTTCATTCCTGGTATTGTTTATGCTTTTTCTCTTTGTTTCCCAGCCTTACCAGAGGTTTGTCACTTTTACGTCTTTTCAGAGGATCGATGTTTGGCTTTGTTAATTTTCTCTATTGTGTTTATTGTCTGTTTCATTAGTTCCTACTCTTAGCTTTGTTATTTCCTTTCCTACCTTTCTCGAGTTTATTTTGCTAATCTGTTTCTAACTTCATAAAATGGAGGCCAAGTTGGATGGTGATTTTCTTTTCTTAAACATACTATTTTAGGTCTTACATTTCCCTCAATATTATTTAGCTCTATTCAAAGATCTTGCTCTGTCTTTTCATTACAGCTTAGTTCTTAATATTTTCTGATTTCTACTGTTTTCTTCTCTGATCCCTTGGTTATCTGAATATGTGTTTCTGAGTTTCTATGCATATAAGGGGTATTCTAGTAACTTTTTATTGTTGTCAGAGAATGCAGTCTGTATGATTTCCATTCTTAAGAAATGTATTGAGATTTATTTATGACCCAGTATATAGTCCATTTTTGCAAATGTTCTGTGTATACTTAAAAAGATGGTATTTTTGCAGTTTTGGGAAATGGTATTCTAAATTCATCTGTGCTGCGGTGAAAAGGTGCCACTTGCCTATGGAGGTCATAATCATGTACAATTCAGCTCTCTTGTTAAGGGGAACATAGTTGACCGGCACCCTCCTTGCCATGCCTCTGGATCTACCAACACATCTCTGGGGAGACACTCTTCCCCTTGGCTGTTCCCAGCAAGTAACTGAGCAGATCAAGGGCTTTAGTGCAAGTTCATTCCCCTAATGGGCAAATTTGGCTGAGAGCTACCCCATGAGTCTGGCCAACACATTTGAACCACACTGGAACCTGAAACTCTTCCTACTTGTTTTTCCTTCTTTCTCCCCCTCCTTTCAGACCTGTCTACCACTGCTTCCTTCCCCTCCTTCTTCACAGGCAGTCTCCTCAGTAAACGTCTGGCACATCTAATCCCATCTGGGGATCTATTTTCCTGAACTGACCTAATGCCCTTTGGGTTGTTCAGATCTATGTCCTTATTGATTATTTTTTACTGTTTGTTCCACCAGTTAATGGAAAAGTTGAGTAAAGTGTCCCATTATGATTGCTGCTTTCTTTCTCTTGGTAATTGTCAATTTTGGCTTAATATATTTGGAAATTTATTGAGTATATAAATTTAATATCCTGTTTAACTGAATTGCTTAACTTTCCTTGTCTGAAGCATACTTTTTGCCTTAAGTTTATTTGTTTAATATTAAGATAGCTAAACCTTTTCTTAGTACATCTCTTTCATCCTTTCACTTTCAAACTCTGGATGCTCTCACTTAAGATATATTTCTTAGGGAAAAAAATGTGTTTTTTAGGAGCAGCATATGGTTAGTTTAAAAAAAAATATATCCAGTCTGACAAGCTCTGTATTTTAGGGGAAGCATTTAATTCATTTACATTTGTTATGATTATTAATATTTTCAGGTTTATGGCTATCATGTTTTTAATTTCCTGTTTTTTATTTCTGTTTTTCCCACAAGTTCCACTTATCTTTCTATCTTCTCTTGCCATCGTCTTAGATTGATTTGTTGTTTTTTCCATTTTCATTTTTTTCCTTCCACTGACTTAAGAACTGTTTCTACTCTGTAAGTGGTTTCTCTAGAAACAGCAGTAAATAACTTACCAACATCAAAATTACTCAATAATTTTACTCTTCTGAAAAATATAAAAACCTTACCACCTCCATTTACACTTTTCTGACGTCTATTCTGTTATTGCTGTGCTCCTTAATTCCCTCAGTTTTCCTTTCGCAATTCCATGCCTATTACATTGTTGCTTTATATAGTTAACATTCTACTTGCTTTTCACTTTGTATGTGCCTTATTCCCTCTTGCTTCTCACACCTTTTGTCGGGACTCATTTTTCTCTTGCCAGAAGTGAAGGTTTGGTACCCAAGTCTCTCAGTTTTTGTTTGTCTGGAAGTGATTTTTCGCCTTTCATTATGGATATGGAATTGACAATGACCATCATTTTCTCTCCACACACGGAAGATATTCTACTCTGTCTTTTGATTTCTATTGATACCAGTGAGTAGTAAGTTGTCTCTCACTCCTTTAAAAATAATTTATCCTGAGGCGCCTGAGTGGCTCAGTGGGTTGAGTGTCTGACTCTTGGTTTTGGCTCAGGTCATGATCTCATGGGGTATGGGCTGGAGTCTGCTGATGGGCTCCGTGCTCAAGTCTGCTTCAGATTCTCTCCCTCTCCCCCTCACCCCAATGCTCATATTTTCTCTCTTTCAAATAAATAAATCTTAAAAATAATATCTGTCTTTTCTCTCTCACTGCTCTTAAGATATTCTCTTTGTCTTTGGTGTTTTGCAATTTCACAGTGATGGATATTCATATATTGTGATGGTGAAATAGCAGAACACCAAAGACATACATCTATCTATCTATCTGTCTACCTACTTATCTACCTATGCATCTACCTTTCTACCTATCTACCCAGATAGCTTTTCCTTGGGATTTGTTGGATTTCTTAATTCTGTGGGTTGGTATTTCTTGAGTTCTGATGATATTCCGTCCCATCTCTTCAGATGTTGCCTCCGCCCCATCCTCTTTTCCTTTCCTTTTGGAACTGTAATTAGACATTTGTTACAATTCTTGATCTATCCTCCCTGTCTTTATTTCCTCTTTCATTTTGTCTTGGTCACCCTTTGCTGCAACTTGGAAATGTTTTTCAGACCAGTCTTCCAGTTTACCCCTTCTCTTCACGTTTGATTTTCCTAATAAATCTGTCCATTGAGTTGTTTGTTTGTTTTTTGGGCCCACAGGGGCTCTTTTGGTTCTTTTTCCAACTTGCTTGATCATTTTTTATAGCTTCTTTTTCTTGTATGTGTTTTTGTGCATGGACTTTATTTGTACCAAACTTGCAGACATGGTTATTTTATAGTCTCCATCTTACTGTTACAGGATCTGAGGTTGTTCAGGCAGGTCATTCCAGGTACCGGCTGCTTCTTACTCTTAGTTCTCAGTGCCTTGGTCCATGTGTATTTAGTATCTTCCTTTCTTTCCTTTCTCCTTCCCTCTCCTTCTCTTTCTCTTTCCTTCCCTCTGTCATTTAACTGTAACCTGATCATTTGCATTGACATTTTATAGGTGGGACTACTTTGAGGTCTGGGATAAATGTGGCTTCCTCTATAGAGGAATCCCTTTGTCTTCTGTCAGGTGCCGGAGGCGTTTCTGCATCCTGGGAAGATTCCAGTTACATTCTCCACTTGGGGTGTTCAGACCACCCAGATAGTGTGCATTTTTTGCTATAAACTGTCATGGACAGCTTGTAGTTTGAAAGTTTTGTGGTGAGGCACCTGGGTGGCTCAGTCGGTTAAGTGACTGCCTTTGGCTTAGATCATGATCCTGGAGTCCAGGGATCGAGCCCTACCTTGGGCTCTCTGCTCAGCCAGGAGTCCTCTTCTCCTGCCCCTCCCTCCTCTTGTGCTCTTTCTCTCTCTATCTCAAATAAATAAATAAAATCTTTTTAAAAAAACGTTTTGTCAGCATGGAGGTTCCTCAAAAAGTTGAAAATAGAGTTACTCTACGACCCAGCAATCACACTACTGGGTATTTACCCTAAAGATACAAATGTAGTGATCTGAAGGGGCACGTACACCCAAATGTTTACAGCAGCAATGTCCACAATAGCCAAACTATGGAAAGAGCCCAGATGTCCATCCACAGATAAATGGATAAAGAAGATGTGGTATATATATATATACAATGGAATACTATGCAGCCATCAAAAGAAATGAAATCTTGCCATTTGCGACAACATGGATGGAACTAGAGGGTATTAAGCTGAGCGAAATAAGTCAATCAGAGAAAGAAAATTATCATATGATCTCCCTGATATGAGGAATTCAAGAGGCAAAGTGGGGGGTCATGGAGGGTAGGGAAGGAAAAAATGAAACAAGATGGGATCGTGAGGGAGACAAACTGTAATTTTGAGGGAGACTGTCAATCTCACAAAACAAACTGAGGGCTGCTGGGGGGAGGGGAGTATGGAGAGGGTGGTTGGGTGATGGACATTGGGGAAGGTATGTGCTATGGCGAGTGCTGTGAAGTGTGTAAACCTGGCGATTCACAGACCTGTACCCCTGGGGCTAATAATACATAATATGTTAATTTTTAAAAATCCCCCCCCAAAAAGTTTTGTGATGATTCCTGGCATGTATGTGCACGTGCACACACACACACTCATACACATCTATCCTCTCAACTGTAAGGTTTGAGGAAGATTTTCCTTGCCTCCAGGAGGAAGTTGGAGGTATTTCTGAATCCATGTTTTCACTACAGGAATAGCTTTTGGAGATATCCCATCTTTATCCTGGAGGATCTCTTGTTAGACTCCCCATCTTGGGCATACTTGGGGCTTTGGCTCCTTTTTTGGTAAGTCTTTGAGGCCCTGAATGTCAAAGGTCAAGTTCACCATGTTCAGCAAGTGTCCTTGGAGCATTGTGCTCTGTTTACAACTCTGAGCTCCACATCGTTCAATCCCTAGGCTGAGGATCCCTAACTTTTCTGTTCATTCATTGATGCCCTTTAGTTATTTTAAATCCAGAATATTTAGTTGTTTTCAGTAAGTATATTGATTTACTTATAGTAAAATGGAAATGGAAGTTAGTTTCATGGAAAAAGAAAACACTCGTGTTTTATTATTCAATAGTCTTCATGTAAATAGTACAGATAGTATCTTTTGAAAATCCACAGCATTTTGGTAGATTAATCATACTATGTATTTGAAAAGTGCTTTTAACTTTCAAATTGCTTTCACATGTATCTGTGGTTCTCAAGTGGGGTGGTGCTGCCCTTCAAGGGAGTTTTGAAAATCCGAAGCAGTTGTTTTGGTTGTCATTATGAACTGGACCTTTAGTGGCCTTCAGTGGGGGGTGGCGTCGCCAGACTCCTACAATGCATAGGAGAGTCCTGCCCCAAAGAGAATTGTTCTGAGTCTCCTATGGCTTTTGAGTATCCCCCGGACTTTGAGACACTGAATGTCTGGGGAGATTTCAAGATAGGAGGTGTGTTTTTTCTCATATTTTAAAATACCTTATCCCATGTCATAACATAGGGAATTATTTTACTACTATACTTTTTAATAGAGCCTAGCTTATTTGGGAGAATATTTTCTGTTTTATTTTCTCCACTTTGATAATTTTTAATCTGTCTTGGTATGTTTTTCTTGCTTCAATTCAGGTTCAATCTCTCTGTTTCTTATCCTATGCCTACAAATTCAGTTTGTTACTACTTCTCCTGAAATTAACTTCATTGTGGTGGACACTTCTGCTTTTTGTTTCATAAGTTCTAATTCCAAACTAATATGTTTGTTATGACCCATTGCTGTCATCTTACTCCCTCACTGTGCCTCATAATGGCATCATTCCAGGGCATTTATAGATTGAACTACAAATAGCCACAAATACCTTGCCAAGATCAAAGTTACTCAATAACTCAATGTACCAGGAGAGCAGCCATAGTGATATGTCACGAAATGGGGGGCTGCATTGCAATAAAACTTTATTTACAAACACAGGTGCTGAGGGCCACCTGGGTGGCGCAGCTGGTTAAGCATTGGACACTTGATCTCAACTCAGGTCTTGGTCTCTGAACTCACAAACAAAACAAAACCAAAAACAAAAGGGGAGGGGCAAAGATAGTCTGGGGCCATTGTTCCCCCACTCCTGCTCTATATGATGCCCTTCTAAGCACTCCAGACAGACCCACAGAGATAACCAGAAAAATCATTATAATTCTCCCCCCTTGTATTTCCCAAGTTCCTGAACGTGTATTGTTACTTTTATGCATTACTTTTATATGTGTGCATTGATTTATTTTCACAGGTCCCTTTATTTTCTGGAATGAGGCCTATTCCATAACTCATGGACATAGTCCAGACTGAAAAGGCACAAAGACCGTATCGTGAAGAGTCTCCTTCCCACGTCTGTTCCAAGCCACCTATGTCTCTTCCCCACAGGTGAGCAGTGTTACTCTGTTCTTTGTGTTCCCAGAGACATGTTACCACGTGCAGTCAGGTGTCCAAGAGACACCATTTATATTGAGCTCCTGGGATGCCACTGACATAGAATACAATGGAATTGTGTCCCCTGGAGTTGTGCCACGCAGTGGTCTGACCAAAGAAGTTTATCGTGTATATGTGTGTGTAAATACATGCTTACATATACACGTAGATATGTATGTGCATGTGTATTTTTTCTACCCCCCCTTTTCAAAACCAAGGCTAGCATATTACGTGCATACTGCTCTACCTTGCCTTTTATTTCCATCTAATAGACCTTGATACTTACTCTGTATCAGTTTGTAAATGTCCTCAATTCCTTTTGATGGTGGTGATGCCGACGAGGAGGGTGGCGATGGTGGTCACTTACTGAGTTTTGTGTGTGTGCTGGGCATTATTCCCAGCACTCTGCCTGTATGACTCCTACAGTGTTCACAACAAGCCCATGGCACAGGCACAGGGAGCTTGGGACCCAAAGTCATAGCTGATACGTACTCACCCTCGGAGGTTAACAAAGAATTCTCTCCTGATTCCTTCTAGTCCTGGTGTGGGGCTGTGTTTCACACTTACATTTCTTTTCCATTTGGGGTTCTTCCTGGTATAAGGATGAGATCAGGAGCCAACTCCATTTTCCCTGATGGCTCCAGCTCTTTCCAGCACGGTTTCCCTGCTGTTTCCAGATGCTGCCTTTCCCGCACATGAAAGTCTTGAATGATGTGGGCCTATTTCTGGACTTTCTATCTGTTCCATTGTCTGTGTAGTCAAGTGCCGCCGCCACACTGTTTTAATTCTTGAGGTTTTATAATTCGTGTTACTATGTCGTAGGGTTTACTATCTCGTAGGGTTTTATCTCCCTATTACTTTACTTTCTCAGAGCTATCCTGGATATTCTTGACTTACTTATTTTTCCACATTAATTTCTTTACTGTGGTAAAATAGACATGATATAAAGTGTCCCATTTAACCTTTTTTTTTTTTTAAAGATTTTATATATTTATTTGTTAGAGAGAGAGAGCGAGCACAGGCAGACAGAGAGGCAGGCAGAGGCAGAGGGAGAAGCAGGCTCCCTGCCGAGCAAGGAGCCCGATGTGGGACTCGATCCCAGGACGCTGGAATCATGACCTGAGCCGAAGGCAGCCGCTTAACCAACTGAGCCACCCAGGCGTCCCAATTTAACCATTTTTAAAATAGATTTTATTTATTTATTTGCAAGACAGAGAGAGATATCACAAGTAGGCAGAGAGGCAGGCAGAGACAGAGGGGGAAGCAGGCTCCCCGCTGAGCAGAGGGCCCGATGCAGGGCTCGATCCCAGGACTCTGAGATCATGACCCGAGCCAAAGGCAGAGGCTTAACTCACTGAGCCACCCAGGTGCCCCTCATTTAACCATTTTCAAGTGTACAACTCAGTATGTTAACTATCCTCACATTATTGTGCTGTCATTATCACTATTTCCAGAACTTACTTTTAATCCATTTCCAGAACTTTTTAATCACCTCACACTGAAACTCTGTACCCATTTAACAATGAATGACTCCTGTTCTCCCCTCCCCTCAGACCCTGGCAGCCCCCATTCTACTTTGTGTCCCATGAATCTGACTATTCTAAGTACCTCTCAACAGTGGACTCATACTGTATTTCTCCTTTTGTGTCTGCCTTATTCCACTTTGATGATGTCCTCGAGGTTCCCCAACACTCTAGCCTGGGTCATCTCTTCATGGCTTTTCATAGACGCATAATATTCCATTGCACATATGTGCCCCATTTTGTGTATGTGTGCATCTGTTGATGGACACGGGGTTGTTTCCGCCCTTGGGCTGTTGTGAAGAGTGCTGCTGGAGCTTGGGTGTGCTCCGCATTGATTTCAGAATCAGTTTGTTCAGCCCCCCTGTTCTTTTGCTTTCATGATTACTTGCTGCCCCCAATCCCCCCCCCCCACATATATGCCTTCCAATGGTCACTTATACTTCGTTCAATCACAACATGCCCCAAATGTGTTTCTGGATTCCTCTTTCATCACTACAGGGTGGATGGCTTGTGCTTCTGCCCGGCATCCTCCCTTTCCCCTTCCTCTCCAGAAAGCTGTGAGACTGCTTTTCACTCTTCTCTGCTCTCTGGTTCTGACTTCTGGGATCGGTTCTGAGGGACTTTGCTGGAACTTTTGGTAATAAATTGCTCTTCTTGCACTTCTTGCAGACCCTACCCTCCTCCAGCCCAATAATGGAGCTCCTGGGCATTCCCGCCCTGGCCTCCCTGCCTCTGGAAAGCTCTCCTGGCTAGCCACCTCAGCGCTGGCCCCTCCTGGAAGCCGTTTTGCTTCTCCCTTGTCTGTAACTGCGGGGCGGCTGGTCTCCTTCCCTTGCTACTCACCCCCTCACTCTTGTTGAAGAGACACTCTGCTTGGGCACTATCCCTGCCTCTCACCCCTCCATCACCCACTGCAGGTGGCACAGTGTTTTTTGCAAAGTAGCTGCTGATTTGAATTGTGTTAAACCAAGATCATCTTCCTCTGCACGCTTGGGTTCAAGTAAAGCGCCCAAAGCCCTCCCACTCCAGGCACAGGACCTCAGGGAATTGCTTCTGACATCATCCTGTTGGGGACCTGTGATGTCTGGGCATCGCCTACTTCCCCTTAAGGTCCAGCTGTCCAGGTCTTGATCCTGGACCCCTGCAGGGGTCCTGGGTCCCTGTACCTGAGTAAGCACCTTCCCAGGCCAGCTCTGTGATGAGTTCTGAATAGCAGGAGGCAGATGGGCTACAACTATGATCCAGTTCATGCCTGGTTCATTGTGTGGTGGGCTCTCTGCCCTTCAGGCCACAGTTCTCATCCTGAAAAGTTCTCTGCAACCCGATTTTTTGTGAACGTGTGTGTTTGTGTATTTCATTACATTTCATGTGCATCTTAATTCCTTCTTTCTCTTTATTTTTTAAAAAAGATTTTATTTATTCATTTGACAGACAGAGATCACAAGTAGGCAAAGAGAGAGGAAGGGAAGCAGGCTCCCTGCTGAGCAGAGAAGCCTGACGCAGGGCTCGATCCCAGGATCCTGAGATCGTGACCTGAGCTGAAGGCAGAGGCTTTAACCCACTGAGCCACCCAGGCGCCCCTTTCTCTTTATTTCTGAATATTTAAATTTCACCTATTCAACAACTGTTTACTGGGTACTTCTTTTGTGCTGGGTACGTGCAATGAACAAGACAGACAAGGTTTCTACCCTCATGGATTGTACATCCTCGTGGATGAGGGGAAGGAGCCAGCAGTTAACAAGGAATCAGAAATTAGCGCAATAATTTCAGAGTGAGAAGGGCAAAGAAGAGAAGCAAGGATAATGTGCTAGAAAAGAATTTGGGGGTGCTGGAGAACATTTTGGATTTGGGTGTTTCTTCTTCTTCCCTTTTGAGATCCAGCTTCCATGCTGTTAGGAAGCCCATGCTGCCACATGCAAAGACAGAAATAGAGGCTAATTGAGGCCCTCAGCTGGGCTCCCAGCAGGAAATAAATACGGCAATGAACTAGAAAGCAATGGATGGGGAGGTGACTTTAGAGAGGCTGAGCAGAAAAGGCATTTTGAGGAGGTAGTATTTGAACTAAGATTTGGAAAGTAATAGGGACGTGTCCACTCAGTGAGTGGAGAAAGAACATTCCAAGCAGGATGAATAGCATGTGCGAGGGCCTCAGGCGCAAAAGTCATTCATTTTGTTTGCGAACTGGTAGGGGTGATGGCATGACATAGATTGAAAAACCAGGCCAGAATCAGATCACGTAGGGCATTTTAGGCTACACCAAAGGGCTTGGTTGCAGTGAGAAGCCACTGGAGGGATCGGATTTGTATCCTATAGGGACCTCTCTGGCTATTCCAAGGGAAGTCCCAGAGGGTAAGTTAGAGGTAGAACTTATCTATATAAGGTGGATTCCCTTTGCAAATATTTAACCTTTGAAAGAAGCCAACATAGAAAAAGATACATTGGATGGGGTACAGATGGGGAAACTCAAGTCCAGAGAAGTCGAATGATGGGAGCGATTGTAGAGAACAGATCTGGGAGTTCACGAGGGACTCATGATGTGGATCAAGGAGACCAGGGGATACACAGCAAAGGGCGCCATTTATTTTAATTCCCCCAATTTTGCTTCAGTTACCAGTTTGGTAAGAAGAGAATTTCAACCATCTGCAAATAATCCAAAAGCCTTACTAACCTGCCCTCCCACCCACCACCACCCCACCCCCCCAAAAGAAAAATGAAGCCAACCCCAGAGCTTGTACGCCTGTATTCTCCACAATCATTTCTCTGTATTACAGCTCTTGTCATCTTGCATTATACATGAATAACTAATCAACCAAACACAAACCCACTGATGAAAAAACATGTTGGATCTAGAATGTGAGCAGGGTAAAGAGTAATATTAATTTCACTGGTAAATAACAAAATGGGAGCAAACATGAGGGATGTTAAGATAAGAATTGTGTTTCCAAACACTTCTAGGAAAGGAAACTTCCCAAGGGACATGGGGAAGTGGAAGACTAGGATCAGGTTCACCATATTGGAATGCACTGCTGCCATCTTTTCTTCTTATGGCTTTCATAAGCATAAGGAATATCATGGGCCAAACAAGTGGCCATTTAAGCCATTGTCTACCTTACCCAGCTGAACAATTTATGTAATAATCTTCTACTCTTCTCTAATGATTGTATAGGTGTTAGTTTTAACTCACTAGTCATTTCTGAAGTGGGTTCCAACAAAGTCTTATGCTTTTCCAACTTCTGTAGCACATAGCACCATGCCAAGTGTGCAGTAGGTGTCCAATAAATGCATCCTTCCACAAATATTCTAAATGAAGTCCATCTCTGCCTCTAGCATTTTTCCAATAAGGTGTTTCTTGACCAGTAAGGATGAACTCCTAACCTCCACATCCAGGGAGTGGTCTGGAAATATTTCAGCTTTTCTCCTCTTCCTCCCGGATTTCTTGGTGGCACTTGACAGTGTGTGGAGACCTTCCAGCAGTCTTCCGTGACTCCGAAATTTCCTGGTTCTAATCTTTCCTCACTTGTGGACTCTCCTCTCTGACCTCCAACAATTCTTTTCCTTTGCACTTGCAAGTACATATGCCCTAAGACTCTCTTTTTGTCTCTTGTCATTCTTTCCTGATAAGAAATTAATTACATCTCATTTCAAATCAATGCATGTATCTATGATCATCTGTCATGTTATATGCAAGATGCCTGCTTACGGGCCTGTGGCTCTAACACAGGCTAGACTCCAGGTGCCCTCATGCCCCGCCCGGAGCAGGGAGCAAGGAGACGCTCAGTATACAAGCCCAACTGAGCCGACCTGCCTGGTGGGGGGAAGAGTAGTACCCCCACTATACAGAAAGGGCAGGAAAGGAAGCTAAGTGAGCACTGAAAGCATGATTCTGGGTCCTCGCTGCTGAGATTATGTCTTCAATGCAATACGCATTCCGATTTTGCCAATTGTGAAAGGACTGTCAAGCTAATCTCGATGCTGTCTAAATACTGGCATCCAGACCTTTTCATGCTCTTCTGAACAGGCTCGAATTTGCCAGTGCCTCTCTAAAATACAGCCCGCAGGACTGAGCGTAAAACTGCATGTGGCCTGACCTGCCAGCACGCACAGGGATTATGGCCTCCCTCCTTCCACACTCCGCCGTTCTATTAATAGAGCCTAAGATTGCATTAGGGTTCTCAACAGCCTCCTTGCACTGTGGGTTCACATCAAGCCTGTGATCAGCTAACCCCCCAGGTCTTCCTCACGAACGCCTTCTGTCAAGCCAGACCTCCGCATCAGCCACTTGGGCAATTGATTTTTTGAATGTTCATGATTATCTGTGATCCAGACTAGAAGATACAAAGCCAGGGCTCACCCTCCTTTCTTGTGTAGCATCTGCCGAGTGGGTGATGGGGTCTTGGGGCCTGCTCAGAACCCAGAGGCGTGGCCATCCACTGTTGGGGGCCCTCCAGCATCATCAGATCAACAGAAGCAAGAGGATGGTGACAAAATTAATTTTCTGGTTCGCTTCAAATTATTCTTATGTTCGTTCCTTCTCCTCCTGGGTGGTGATCCTTTCTTCATCTTGTTCTAATTCTGGGTGTTTATGTGCAGAGCCTCGTGTTCCTCCCACCCATGGGCACAGCAGCCACACTTTTGTTTCTTATGCCCTCTCCAAGCGGTATTATTTTTAGCACAAGTATCTTACTCAGCAATTTGCTGTAAAGTCTGTCCTCTATTGTCCTCACTCATGATCTTTTCTCTGATTCCTTTCTTCCCTCTGTCTCTGTGTGTCCACACCACGTGTAGCTAAATAGATGTAATTTCGGCCAATTTGAACCCCCTTCGGTGGTTACAGTGCTTTCTCCCTTCCCTGCCCTTCCCTTCATCTGTTTTCAGCCACTTGGATTTGGTAACTGTAGAAATTGCAGTGGTGGGTCTTGGTTTCAACTTCAGGAAACATCCGGATCTGCGGGGCTTGGGTCTCACAATTTGACGGCAGGCCCCAGCCCCACCCCCCAGCTCTGGAATCTGGGGCCTAGAGGCGAGAGGCAGCTTCTCTCTCTCTCTCCACCGCCAGCAGAGGGAACTGAAACGCATGGGCGCAACTGGCGTTCTCCGCATCTACCAGAAGAGGGCGTCATACCCACGGTCCTCCAAAGCTAGAAGTCCTCGCACAAGAAATAGATCCTGTAAGGTTGGCCTCTCGAGGACCCAGAGATGTGATGGGATGACACTGCAGCCATGCTTCCTACTGATGTTTTGGCCACCTCTAATACTGGGTGAATGGTAAAAAGCAAAGGATTTCGAAGACATGGACCCAACATTGGTCCAAACTAACAGGTGGTTTTGCGCGTTGAGCTAGGAGCTGGTTGCTGGCACCCTGGCAAGCTGATGGGCTCTGAGGCTAGACGGTGGAAGCCTAGGAGAATGTTTGGAGGTCCCAGACCTAACTGCGGCGTGTGTGAGGGGGCTTGGGTGGAGGGACCCCTGCACATTTCCAGCTGTGGCACCGAGGTTTCTGTTTGGCAAGGCAGAGCGCGGTGGGGATGAGGCAAGTGCTCTAACGGATGCAGAGGCCTAAGGGAAGGTGACTGCGGCACCAAGTCAACCATTTCCAGGTGGAGTTGAAAGGCATAGCCATTTTCTCCTGTAGGCCCCGGCACCTTTCATCAAGACCAAATTGGTTACTGATGAAAAAAGAAAAAAAAGAAGAAGAAATGGAAGATTAAGCCCGAGAAGCCAGAGGAGAAAATGGTTTCCAGGTGGAAAGGACCACCGCTCTATTAACACCACAGAGGGTTCAAGGAGCCCACTGATTTCCCACCCTCCCCGGCAGTGCTGGGCACCCGCCAGGTCTAGAGGCAAAGGGCTCCCTAACTGCCAAGTTGCGGAGACGCTTAATAAAATATTTACCTACACGTATAAGAATAATGATGACTGAATGACAAACGGTAGTTAACCAGCTTTCAGCTGCAGGGAAGAGCAGCTCGGGGATATTGCCCGTGCAAACGGGAACTTTCTCTTCGATTCCAGAGGCTTCTCTCCTGTGCCTGCCACGCCCACACTCAGGTGAGGAAGCCATGGTTGGGGAGGGGCTCGGCAGCCTGGCACAGGGTGTCCCCTGCAGGGGGAGCTGCCACCCAGAGGGGCTGGAGCCCGCCTCCCACCCAACCCCAAGCTACTGTCCACCTCTTACAACTCCTGATGAATAAAGATGTCCGGAGCCCCTGTCCGCCACTGCGCCTAGAAGGATCCTCGCTGGGGTCACTCCATAAACGATGTTGACATTTATTAGGAGTCTGACTTTTTCTCACTCAGCTAAACTTGTAAGCAACTCGTTGGGTGATCATTTTGAGTTGGGAACGAGGAACGTGGAAGGCAGAGGGGACAGAAAGGAGCAAAAGTCTTCAGCCACCACACTAGATTTCTAGATGAGTCCTATGGGAACATGGAAAGGCAAAAAGGGAAAATTTTGGCTAAATGTGTGTTCCCTACCCCTCCCTCCATTAGGGAGCTTTTTTTTGTTGCTGTTTTTTTGTTTTTTGCATTTCCCTCCCCAGTCTGGGAAAGAAATAACAAAGCAAAGCAAATTTTCTCCATCGTTTAAATAGACTTTTATGTCTTTAAGTATACCAGACAATGTTGGGAATAAATTCCACATAAAGATATTTATATGTTAGATAAGTAAAGAAAGTTTGAAAAATAGTTTCACTTTCAGCCTCATACCCTCTGCCTTTGTTCTTGTTCTTCCCAGATATTTTATACCTCCAGTTACGACTGTTAGAAAGATACCGTCTCGGCTTTCTCGTTTTACACTGATCTGGAATAAGGACCAGCCAAAGAAGGGTGTGTATGCACACGCATATTTTCTGTTTCTTGGAAGAAAACAAACTAGCTTTGAATTTAAGAGCATGCTCAGAAGTTGTAATTCTTAAGGAAAGAAGCTATTTATTTATCAAAGAGAAATACAAAGGGCCCATTATTTTCAGACATGAAATTTATACTTAGTGAAATTTTCATGAATAAAAACTCATTTCACTAAATAGTTTCTGGTAAAAATAGGGTTTGCTTTTTTGGTGCAAAGTCTGCCATGTCTATTCCTAAAGGGAGGCTTGTAAGAGACTATGAAAGATGAAGTGAACCCACTCTTTAATCAGAGACGCACTTGGCTTGGCAGTGAGATGCAATCCTAAAAGTAAACAAAGTCCATTGTGTGAAAAAGAGCAAGTTTAAATTAATCTTGCTTTTCCAATTTGAAAACATGCTCACGGTTGTTAGCAACTGAGTCCAGACATTTAAATCATATATATACTTTTATATCTTGACAGTGACCTTTTATAAGTGTGCAGTGGGGATAAGATGATGAGCAAAGCGATGCTCCAGAAACAGCATTTTAGGTAATTGAACATGAAATGTGTTGCAATCTGATAACATTAATAATACGCAATCGCTACTTTATATCTAATACACAGTTCATTTGGCCGGAGTCTAACTAAAATGCTCTATAAATGTTAGCATATGAATCCTGGTGCAAGCTTATAAAGTAAGCAGCTCTGTTTTAGTGCATTGTGAAGTATCTTTGTATTCGTTATCTATTCTGGACAACAAATTATCCCAATTTGGTAGCTTCAGACAACAAGTCTTAACTATCTCACACAGTATCTGAGGGTCAGGAATCAGGAATGGCTTAGTTGGGAGGTTCTGGTTCAAGGTTTCTCATGAAGTTGCAGTCAGGGCATAGGCCAAGGTAGCAGTCATCTGAAGGCCTGACCGGGGCTGGCAGATCTGCCTTTAATGTGTCTAGCTTCCAGTCCTGGCAAGATTGTGCTGCTGGAAGCAAACCTCAGTTGTTCTCCACGTGGGCCTCTCCATTGGGCTACTTGATCGTCTTCATGATACGGCAGCTGGCTTCCCCCAGAACAAGTGATCTAAGAGAGAGCAAGGCGGAAGCCGGAATGCCTTGTGTGACCTAGCCATGGAATTCGCCCCCCCCCCCCCATCATTTCCCTCACATGCTGTTCATTAGAAAGCGGTCACTAAGTATGGCAGACACTCAGGGGGAGGGGAACGAGGCTCCATTTCTTAGAGGAGTATTAAAGAAGTTGGGGTCATATTTTAAAACCACCACGACCCCCTATTTACAGATGGGGCAGCTGAGATGGATGGTGGCTTATTGGCTCAAGGTCACCAAGGTACTAGTATGATTCTACGTGCCAGGTGGCGGGTGTTTCATTTTCCCTCCACCGTGCCATCTACTCGCAAAGGAAAGCAGAAAACCTCACATTCCTAGCATCACTGCACACAAATTCAAAATCTGTCTCTTTAAAATGGCCAAGATTGCCTAAAAGCAGTAGTGGACTTTAGGTTTGGAAATGGATGAAATGGACTGGGAGGTAGGAGTCGGGTATCCTCTGAATCAGGTCTGTGACTTTGTGAAGAAAACACTTCTCTCGGGGATGGCTTCTTCCTTTGTAAAACAACATGGATTAGCTAAATGGTTTCCAAACTTGGTTTCCCATCTCAGTCTTCAGGGGAATGAAAGACTCACTGGCCTCGTAACTTCCAGGAATCTTTATTTTCCTTTTTTTAGAGAGAGAGAGCGCGAGCATGTGCACGTGTGCGTGTACACCTCTGGGTGGGGGGAGGGACAGAGAGAGAATCCTAAGCAGGCTCCACACCCAGCACAGAGCCCAACGCAGGGCTCAATCTCATGACCCTGAGATCACGATGTGAGCCCAAATCAAGAGCTGGATGTTTAACCGACTGCGCCACCCAGGTCCCCGGTAATCTCCAGGTATTTTTATAATTAAAAGGGCCCTTGGGAGTCAGATGGACAGTTTGGCGTATGCGTCTGTTGAGCTAGATTACTTCTCATGCTTCCAGCTCAAACATTATTTGAACACCTCCCTCGGACTGCATGTGCCCAGGAAAATCAATGGTGCTCAAGCCTGCAGTCATCAGGGAAATGTCAGAAAAATATGATGCCTGGGGCCCCTCCCCAGGCAAAATACATCAGACATTCTGGGGTAGAGCCCAGGGATCATGATGGCTTGTTTTCATAAATAATTGTGTTCAGCCTCGGTTGCATTTTAGAATCACTTGGGAAGTTTTAAGAAAGACCCCTGCCCAGCTGGTCTCTGAACCAATTAAATTAGAATCTTGTGGGCGGAGCCAAGCATCCGTTATTTTTTTTTTTACAGTTCCCAGGTGTTTAGAATGGATAGCTGTGTTGACCTACATTTGCCTCATTTGAGATAATGCCAAGGCCACCTCACCCATAAAAGATGATTCACAAGTTCAACTATACTTCAATTTAAAATAACAATTAAAAAAAGATTATTTAGAGGAGAAATTATTCCGAAATCTTAGGTGCCGCAGTACCTGAAGGAAAAACGCATTTGCAATGGAAGACTTTAAACATTTGAAATGGAAATGAGTTCCATTTCTGGCAGTATGGCGGATGAAATAATGTCAACCATCCTCCCACTATAGCCCATCTCTAACCACTGGTCAAAATGCAATAACCCCTCACTGAAGTGAGCTCATGAGATAGTAAGGACAGGGCCCCTGGTGCCAGAAGCAAGAGGGAAATGGTAGTTAGGATGGGTGAGCAAGTAAGTGGAGATGGAGTGGGTCTTGGGCGAATCCACGTGGCAAGGAGACTGTGGCTTGGGCCCATTCAAAGTGAGAAGGTGGTACCTGGGATTGAGATCCCCACATTAAGCTGGAACCCTCAAAAGGATGAGTCATTTTAGAAATAATTCACTGGGGGAAAAATTGTCCTAGGGGCACAGGGAGATAAGAAAATTTCACTGTCCTGGCATGACCTGAAAGTGGAGAAATTACAGCCATGTCAGTTTGGGGCTGGAATTTACCCTACCTGTATGATCCAGGAATCAGGAACCCTAAAACTGAAAAAGCGAAGATAAAGATACAGAACCTACTCCAAACTACAGAATGCACATGGATGTAGTCTACCATAACCAAGATGTAGCAAGTGTTCCATGAACCTCAGGAAACAGAACTACTGGGCAGACTTATAAAGTACTTAAGTTTAAAATTATGAAAGACATAAAAGAGCACTTGGACCACGAGAAAATAACAGTATTTTAAAAAGGTAGATTGGAAAGAGAACTAAATGGAACCTTTGGAAATGACATATAGGGTCCCTGAAATAAAAAGCTCAGTGGGTGAGTTGTGCAGAGGATTAGCCATCGCTGGAGAAAAAAATTGAGGAAATTGTCCAGGAAGCATTGTGGAGAGACGAAGTGAAGGCAAGTCTGAGAGAAAGGTTCACCTTTACAGGCACCAGAAGGAGAACATAGAATGTGGGTGACACAGGATTTATACGGACAAAGACTGTTGGCAAATTTGATAAGAAAACATGAATTCTGGGATTCTGGACGTACAATGAATCTTGAACCAGGTAAATAAAAAGAAATTCACATCTCAACACAGCGTGGTAAGACCATGGGGAGCCAAAGACAAAGAGAAAATCTTAAAACCAGAAAGAAAAACCAGATTACCTACAAGGGAATGATAGCAAACGTCTCAACAATAGAGGAACGAGAAGATGTGTCTTGAGGGTAAAATAATTTTCTGTCTAGATTCTCTCCCCAGAGAAATCATCATTTGAGGATGAGAGGGCAGTCAAACCATCTTATATTAATGGAGAAAGCAGGTCACTCACATAACCTCCCTGAAAGGAATACTAAAGGGTATATTTCAAGGAAAAGGGCTGGTAATTAGAAAAAAGAAATGATATGCCAGAAACAAAGGTGAGGAAATTGGTAAACACGGACAAATCTACATAAGAGTGGCATAAAATTTAAGTGACAACAATGATTAAATTCAGGGGCATTAAAAGCAGGTGGAGTCTAAAAAAATAACAAGCAACAGTAACATGTATGAGGAAGGATATAATTGAAGGGGAATCGTTCTTAGCATATAGTTGTAGTGGGGTTGAACCAAGTGCATATGTTAAAATTTCTAAAATTAAAAAAAAATTTCTAAAATAACCACTAAAAGAATAGAAGTAGAACTTACCATTTCTTTCTTTTTAAAAAAAGATTCTATTTATTTATTTGAGAGAGAGAATGAGAGAGAGAGAGAGGGAAAGAGAGTATGAAAAGGGGGAGGGTCAGAGGGAGAAGCAGACTCCCGGCCGAGCAGGGAGCCGGAAGCGGGACTCAAACCCAGGACTCCAGGATCATGACCTGAGCCGAAGGCAGTAGCTTAACCAACCGAGCCACCCAGGCACCCCAGAACTTACAATTTTTAAATGAAGAGGAAAGGGGGACAAAGAATTCTTGATCAATTTAATAGAAAAGAAGAAAGGAAGTAAACAAAAACCTGAGAGAAAGCAAATAAGCAAAAGGTGCAAAGTGAGACTGAAGGCACAAATTCCAAAACATCGGTCATCAGTAGATCAACAGGTTCTCTTACATGTTGCTAGTGGGAGCACACACTGAAATAGCACTTTGGAAAACTGCTTAGCATTATCTTGTATACTTTTATATTACATACCTTATGACCCAGTCATCACTCCAAAGAAAAATTCTTGCCCACATGCACCAGAGGACACGAATGTTCACTATAGTGCTGCTCATAACAGCAAGAAAAATGGAAACAACCTGAAGTCCTGTGACAGAAGAATGGACAAAATAAACTGTGGTAGCGGCACACAATAGAGTAGTATACAATCAGAAATAAGAACAAACTACAACCCGGCTCGCCTGGGTGGCTCAGTGGTTAAGCATCTGCCTTTGGCTTAAGTCATGATCTCAGAGACCTGGGATCGAGTCCCACATCAGGCTCTCTGCTCAGTGGGGAATCTGCTTCTCCTTCTGTGTGTGCGTGCTCTCTCTCTCTCTTTCTCTAATAAATAAATAAATCTTAAAAAGAAAAAAAAGAATGAACTACAGCCAGATGTGATATTCTAGCTGAATCTTAACAATATGATGTTGGGTAAGAAAATATAAAACTCAGGGCGCCTGGGTGGCTCAGTGGGTTAAAGCCTCTGCCTTCGGCTCAGGTCATGATCTCAGGGTCCTGGGATCAGGCCCCACATTGGGCTCTCTGCTCAGCAGGGAGCCTGCTTCCCCCTCTCTCTCTGCCTGCCTCTCTGCCTACTTGTGATCTCTCTCTTTGTCAAATAAATGAATAAAATCTTTAAAAAAATATATATATATAAAACTCAGAAATGTTTCATAAGAGCTTAAAACAAATATGTGATAAAAATTTTTAAAAAGCAAAAGAATAATAAATACAAGATTGAGATTAGTGGTTACTTCAGATGGAAGAAAAGGTAGGAGAGAAGCATAGAGGTAGTTGTAAGTCATTGTTACTGTTTTTGTTCTCTAATTGAATAACAGGTTTACAGGTGTTAATAATATTTAAAAAAATAAAATAAGGCCATGAATATACTCAATGATGACAGTGTGTTATGTTAATCCTAGAGACTATGGATAATATATTTTTGTACCCCTAAGTTTCATTAAAAACATCACATTATATGTAAATGGACAAAACTTACTAGTCAAATAAATAACTGAACAAGATCTAGCTATATGCTGTCTGTAAGAGATGCCCCTAAAACTTAAATACATAGAAAGGTTAAAAGTAAAGGATGGAAAAAGATGCCAGGCAAATGCTATGCTAGTTAGAAGTTGGAGTAGTTATATTTTTCACAGGCAAAGCAGACTTTAAACCCAAAGTACTAGGATTAAAGGTCATTTGTGTAAAGCTGATCCTTGAACTATGCAGGGGTTGGGGACGATGATCCCTAAGCAGCTGAAAATCTGCATATGACTTTTAGCTTCCCCAAAACTACCAATAGCTTATTGTGACTGGAAGACATAAACAGTCAATTAATATATATTCCATATATGTATTATATACATATTCTCACATTAAATAACAATTACATAATTTATATATGTATTATATATAGTATTTTGATAACAGATAGCATTAAGTTGATTAACACATATGTATTATGTAGTATATGTATTATATAGTATATTCTCACAATAAAGTAAGCTAGAGAAAAAACGTCATTAAGAAAATAATAAAGAAGAGAAAATATACAGTAATTTCACAGTACTATACCATCTTTATTGAAAAAGTCCGTATATAATCAGACCCGCACAGTTCAAACCAGTGTTGGTTAAGGGTCAACTGTACATATTAAAGAAACAATTCACTGGGAAAACAGTATATCTAAGCTTGCATGTACCTAATAACATAGCTTCAAAATACACAAAGCAAAAAGTAAGACAAATAAAATGTGAAAAATAGAAAAACGCACAGCCATAGTAGGAGATGTGAACAGACCTTTTTGACATGCCTTATCACATACTTTTAAAATGTCGAAAAAAAAAATTTGAGGAGATTTTTAAGAGAAATTGGCAAATTCAATCATAAAAGGAGATTTTGACATACTGTGATAAAACCTGATCAAACGGACAAAATATTAGTAAGGCTACAGAAAATCTGGATAACATAATGAAGAAGCCTGTTAATATCAGGTCTATATAGTATGCTACACTTAACAATTAAGGGATACACATTCTGTTTGGTTTTGTTTTTTAAGTAAGCTCTCTGCCCGACATGGAGCTTGAACTCTTGACCCCAAGATCAAGCATTGCATGCTCCAGCAACTGAGCCAGCCATATGGAATATTCTTTTCAAAGCCACATGGAATATTTATAAAAATTGACCATTTGGCAAAGCAAGTCTCAACAAATAACAAGAATCTGTTTTATACAGACTACCTTCTCTGACCCTAATTCAATTATGTTAGCTATAAATAATTAAAAATCAAAACAAAAAAACTTGTGTTTGGAAATATGAAGGTACACAGGTATTGAGCCAAAGAAGAAATCATATTTGAAATCTATTCTTTGCCTGGGATGATAATAAAAATTCTCTCTATCTTGTGGAATGTCATTTGAGTGGTACTCAGAGTGAAATCCAGAGTCTTCTATGTTACAATCAGAAAACAGAAGACTGAAAATTAATTACTTAAGACACCAGTTAAAAAAAAAATGTTTAAAGAGCAAGAGAATAAACACAAAGAAAGCAGAATAACACCAGATATATATTATATTCTTACAGGAGCTATATATTCTTATTTGTATGGTATATATACTCTTACTCTCTTATACAAGAATATAAGATATATAATAATATATAAAGACAAAAATTAATAAAACCACAAAACAGCGTTAGCCAAACTAAAAGTGATTCTTTGAAAACACTAGCAGAAAGAAGAAATATTAGTTAAATAGACAACTCAGGGTCCTCAGATCCAGTGCTGTGTCGGGCTCTCTGCTCAGCGGGGAGCCTGCTTCCTCCTCTCTCTCTCTCTCTCTCTCTGCCTGCCTCTCTGCCTACTTGTGATCTCTCTCTGTCGAACAGATAAATAAAATCTTTAAAATAAAATAAAATAAAATAAAAACTAACCTAGGAAGTGTTTATCCCATACCCAGACATTTTACTGGAAAGTTCTACCAAACATTCAAGGAACACAAAATTCCAGTTTTATACATACTGTTCCAGAAAATGAAAAAAGAAGGAACATTTACTAGTTCATTTTATGAGGCCACTATGGCCAGACAAAGGCAATACAAAAAGGGAAAACTGCAGCCAACTTGACTTATGGACACGGATATAATAAATCCTACAATTAAATTAGATGTTGACATTCATTCATTTGTTCATTCATTCATTCATTGATTCATTCACCCTTTCATTTGTTCAACAACTATTTATTGATTGTCAACCATGCACTAACAGGCACTGTGCTAATATGTGGAAAGTAGAGCAATGGTTTGGTGGAGGTAAGGTAACGGTGCCTTCCAAGGGGGATTTGACCTCGTCAGAGAATGCTTTCCAGGTACATTAATGGAGTAAGAAATGGTGTGGGAAGAATGCTTAGAAGGTTATTGCAAGGGCTCAAGTGGGAAATGTGGGATGCAGCAGCAGCAAAGACGAACTTGAGAGACACTTAGGAAGTGAAACCCACACACTTTCATGATGGATTGCACATGGGAAGACATCAACTTGGAGTAGGGCCTTCCTTGTCTCTAGGATGGCTGGGATTCTGCTGACCCATATAGTGAAACTTAGAAGTTTTAGGTTCAAGGGGAAAACACATGCAAGCGTTTTCGGACATGCGTGTTGAGTTTGGGGTACCTCCAGGAAGGTGAAGTGGAAGATGATGAATAGGAAATTAACCAGAGCCTGGAGCTTTGTGGAGAGCTCAGGCCGGAGATTTTAACTTGAGTAGCATCGGCAAGTAGGTAGTATTTAAACCCTGGGTGCAGAGGAGCTCATCTGGGGAGGGTGTGTAGCTGGGGAAGAGAATGAACACGGGTTTTAAAGGAAAGGCAGAGGAGAGGTCAGGGTAAAGAGACAGAGAAGGAATGGCTGGAGAGGTAGGAGGAAAACGAAAAGAATGTGGCCATCAAGGATGCCAAGGGAAGAGTGAGTTACATGCAGGGAGTGTCTAACAGTTTCATGGGCAGTAAAGAGGGTAGAGGACTGACATCGCATGCTGCTGGAATTCTCCCAATCCAGGGGCTGCACTAAGCAAATGTGCTGGAGAAGAAATGCATAATAAATAATAAGTTATTTCAAATAACGTAGTGCAAAAGGGCAGCAAGAGAGAATTTTTTGGGACAATGGAACTCTTCTGCATCTCGGATGGGTTATCGTGGAGATAGCTCAATCCTATGCATTTGTCAAAAACTCATAGAATTATATAGCCCAGGAAGAGTAAGTATTACACCACATAAATGAAAAATCAATAAGTAAAAACAATGTAGTCATGGAGATAAAAGATCAAGCTCTCTCTCCACCAGTGACTTTATAATTGCAGTGCTGGTCCCTCTCAGGGTTTTAATTCAGTTCAGTGTCAGCCTGTGTAGGTTGACAACAGGGAACAAGGACACCCCACTCGTGCCTTGTGAAGGACAGAATAAATATGCACGTAACAGAGCCAAAGGGCATCAGAGTGATGGCCGGAACCCCTCTAAGGAGCTGACTGACGGGTAGGGGTGGGGTGCACCCTGGTGAGCTTGGCTCCTCTGGGACCCTAATGAAAAAACGGGAGGGTTGGATCAGGAAAGGCCTTTCGACCTCTGACGGTCTGTGGTTCTAGCACAAAAATCCCAAACAAAATCCAATTAGCTCTGTTGTCTGCATTTTGTTATTGAGAATAGTTACAATAAACAATCATCATAATAAGCGGCTCTTCAACACACGGAGACCCCAGATGATTTGGGAAGCAGCTTGGAGTGACTAGAAAATGCTTGGGTTTGTGGTCTGAAGCTCTAAAGTGCCTTCCAAAAAGTTATAGTAAGTGACAGTTGAAAATAAGCGCAACCCGCAAAGGTTTGCAATAAAAAATAGACTTTTATATTTACTTACTTCAATCTCTCCTTTCACTGCATCAATCCTGACAGTGAGGAATTATCCCAAATTTAAAAGGCAGGGAGATTAAGAATCTGGTCATTCAAGGCTTTGGCTAGTGTTGGGATTTTCCAAATATTCCACTTTGCCACGACCCACAGTGGGTTTGGTATAGTTTTGGTGTTGAGTGTATTCCATTGTGTCCTAATCCTATGAAAATTAATGGGAAAGTGTTAATTGGGCATCAATTCATACTTAACATTAATCTGAGTATTTGATGAACCACAACTTTATGTTGCCCCTCATGCCATATTAACTCAATTTATTGTAATAATTTAAAACAATATGGATAATTGTATCCTTATTGTTTTCAATACCCCATAAATTGAATCCAGTCTGAATCTGGCCAGCCTGGAAACTGCTGGAGAAGTGTGCGATGACTTTGGGAAGCTACCAGCATCGTCTATTTGGGGTTTTCAGGGCGGGGAAAGATGAATCCAGTATATATTAAGCACCTACTGTGTGCCAGGACCTGTGCAGCACCACACTGCTACCAAGGTGGTAGGGGGGTGAGAGTGTCTGAAGCCTTCTGCTACCCTCAGCCATCTCCTCAGATGGGGGTGGGGGTCCTAGGCTATTTCAACCTCATGCATTTCACTATCTCAGCATAGAAATAATAAACATATACAACGAACAGGTTGGAGAGGGGTTTCCTGAAAACAACCACCCTTCCCAGCCATCCCAGAGATGCTTCAAAACTATTTCTCACTATATACAAAAATTTACTTTGAACCCCAATCATTTGACCTTGACCCCTATAAACCTATTTTATTATATTTTTTAAACTCTGTACGATTAACGCGGAAACCCTTTCTTCGGCCCTTTCTCACCCGTGGAATCGCGTCGGGTTCTCAAAGTTCCAAAATAACCTTTCCCCGGCACGGATTCGTACCTCTGCCGGGGAAGGGCGGGGAGCGGCGCAAGACGTGCCGGTGTGGAGCGAGAGCCAGAGAGAACTTACAGCGCCAAAGGAAAATAAAACTTGTGGCTGCTGTTTGTGCGGGAGGGTCTCCGCAATCCTGAAGCTTCCCGATCCTGGGGGGTCTCGGGGCCCGCCGAGGAGCGCCAGGGTTTGGGTTTGATCCCGACGTCCTTGACCTAAATTTCTGCGCGGTGGCTGGAAAAAAGGGCGCAGAGCTGGGCGGACGGCTGGTGCCATCCCCAGATCCCGGCGGCCGGGGCCGGCGAACTTGAATGGAGAGGCCGAACTAGAGGGGGTGGGGGGCGTCTTCTCCCCCGCCGGAGCGAGGAGCGGCCGCGAGCTCCCCGCGCCTCCCCCTCCCCCGATCCACCCGCCCCCCGCAGCCCATGTGACCCAGGGAAGTCGGGGTGCGCTCCCCCTCTGCCGGCGCCTGGCCCGCCTAGAGGCGGGGCCCCCTCCGGCCGCGGGGTTCGCGCACCGCCCCCGTGGGTCCGGCCGCGGGGGGCCCGAGTGTGCGCGCGCGGGCAGGCGGGGGCCGCACCGGGGTGCGTGACGTCACCGGCATTGGTTACACGACGTTCTAGAACTCCGCCCCACGTGCGCTGGGGAGGAGGGGGAGGAGGAGGAGGAGGAGATGGGGGTGGGGAGGAGGAGGGGGAGAGGTGGGGATGGGCCGGGGGGGCGGGGACGGGGGGGTGTGCGAGCAGCGGGGCTGAGCTAAGCCGAGCCCACGTGTGACGGCTCTCGCCGCTGCCCCGGCTCCGCCGCTCGCAGAGAGATTCGGAGGAGCCCGGGCGGGGGGGAGGAGGAGGGGGAGGAGGGAGCGGGAGATCTCGGGGCTCGGAGCCGGCCGCCGCTCCGCTCCGATCGCTGTGGGGCTCGGTTTTTTGGGGGTGGGGGGGCGGGGGGGCTCAGATATGGAGGCAAATGGGAGCCAAGGCACCTCGGGCAGCGCCAACGACTCCCAGCACGACCCCGGGTAAGTTTCCAGCCGCTGCCCACCGCGCCGCCTCGGGCTCGCTCTCCTTGCAGCGGCGGGGACGGCGGTGCGCGGAGCCGGGCATCTCCTGCGCCCCCCCGCCCCTCCCGCGCGCCCCCCCCGTGGAAGTTACACACCTTTGGATTGCATTTCGCCGTCACCTTCTCCCCCACCCCACCTCCGGGCTCTCGCTCGCTCGCTCCCCCCCGCTTTCCTTTTAGCTTTTGTAAGTTACACGTCAAAATGGCCGATCTGACATCGGTGCTCACTTCTGTTATGTTTTCTTCCTCTAGTAAAATGTTTATCGGTGGACTGAGCTGGCAGACCTCACCAGGTAAGGGAGGGAGGGGGGGACGTCTGGGTCCCCCCCTTCTTGGCTTCTTTATTGCTCTTTGTTATCCCGGTGTAGGAGCCCCCCCCCCCGCCATTGGCTCCCCACTTCTCCTGTGCAAGGTTATTTTTTTAAAATAGCAAATCTTTTCCGAGCCCTCTACGCGACCTCTGTTGCCGAATTTCCCCCGCGTGTGCAAAAAATGCAAAAACAAAACAGAATAACAACAGAAAACTACTTTTGGTTTTTGTCCTTGATCAAAATTTGCATTGCTTTTTTTTTTCCACACCTTCTCTCCCACCCCCCCATCTCTCTCTTTCTCTCTCTACAGATAGCCTTAGAGACTATTTTAGCAAATTTGGAGAAATTAGAGAATGTATGGTCATGAGAGATCCCACTACGAAACGCTCCAGGTAAACCATTCCCTTCTGGATTTTGTCTTTATTTTAGAACAAAGTTTAAGTGTTATTTTTGGAGGTATCTTCGGAAGTAGCTAAGCGGATTTAGAATGGGGCTCAGGCATGTGGCTGGTTTCGAACGTCTCTCTATTCCACACCCCCACCCCGGCCCCCATAACCCGAAAGGTTATTGTTAATTGGGGCTCAACTCTGGATACAGAGATGCCCATCTCTCTGCTTTAAGTCCTTTTCCCGTCGCTTCTTTTCCTCCGGTTTAAAATGACATTCAGCTTCATTCACTTTCTACATAGTTTTTTTTTTTTTTCAATGTATGCTTTTCCCACACTCCCAGCTCCCTAAACTCTTCAGCCCCTTTTAGAAAGCTGGATGAATCTCTTCTGAACGCCTGGTTTTCTTCGGAATAAAACAAAGCGTTAAGAAAGGGAAGGGGAGGAGGAGAGGAGACTGAGGCGGCGAAAGAGTGGAGACACCAGCATTTTCCAAGTTACCTCCACTGCCCTGCCCCCCGTTCCACTTCCCCTCCTTAACCTTGATGTGTTTTCTTGCGAGGTGGGAGGGGGCTTGGGGGGATGGCTGTGGGCAGCCAGGGTGCGAGGGGGCAACTTTGGCTCTCCATTCTGCAGGAGGGCTCACTCCTTGTTGCTTTCAATGGTGTCACATTTTCTTGTTTGTTTTTCTCCCTCTTTGTCTCATTTCAGAGGCTTCGGTTTCGTCACGTTCGCAGACCCAGCAAGTGTAGATAAAGTATTAGGTCAGCCCCACCATGAGTTAGATTCCAAGACGGTAGGTTGCTTTCCTTCGTTGTTGTTGTTCCCCCCTGTTCAGGACCCATCTGGGCATTGACAGCCCCATTTAAAGGGACCGTGCTTTCTTTTGCTTCTGTGCTGAGAACTGGGTAGTGATGAGCAGGGCTGGCGAGTTGGCTCTGAAGTTTGCTGCCATGGCTGGGGTTGGGGTTTTCTGTGCAGAGCCTGTCCCACTGCAGCTCCAGATGCTGCGGATCACAGGCCTGGGGGAGGGGTCCGCTTGGGGAGAGGCATCTCGCCGGCCCAGGGACCATGCAAAGAAACTGCAGGACAGAGCCAAGGCAACTTTTCTTTGTCAGCCGAGCACAGCACGCGTTACCAACTGTGGCTGTGGGCATTGGCTTTTGAAGGCACAGCCCGCTTCGTGGCCAGCCGAGAGAGAGTGACCGGGGCTGGCAGGAAGGCGAGGGGGCGCTAATCACAGGCCCAGGCAACAGGTTCCTCCTGGGGCACCTTGGATTAGGAATGCGTTTTGAGAGGGGAAGGAGACCTCCCAGAGCCAAGCGGGGCGTCCAGGGGGTGACTCCAGATGGAGTGAAATCTAACGCTGATAAGGCCTTGGGTTTCCAAGTGATTTGGTTTTGCTTTTTTCTCTCAGATCCTTTATTTTGAGTGTGGGTAGTTTGATAGGATTAGAAGCTTTCTGAGATGGGTGAGGAGGGGAAAGTCTTTAGGTAGAGCTTAGAGTAGAAGGGAAGAGATATTAGTACAATCACGGGGTGGGAGGGGGCAGACGGCTCCTGGTGTTTTATTTAGACGCCTGTGTTTGCTTTGTGGCTTTCCCCCTTCCCTTTATGCCTGTGAGAATCTCCCCCTGGTTTTTATACATCCCTCAAAGCAGGGGCCCGGAGGGGACATTGGGATCCAGTGCTGGGCTTCTTGGGACTGTGGTAGGTGGTGGGGCAAGGCAAAGGATCAGGTTCTAGTCCCGGCTGCCCTTTATGAACTTGGGCAAGTTGTTCCCTGCCTTGGGCCCTCAGTTTCCTTTTCTGTAAAATATAGGAGTGGAACAGGGTGTTCTTCCAAGCCCCGTTTGGCTTTAACATTGAGGGAAAGGGGAAAAAGGGCAAGAAACCTGGTCACCTTTGGTGCAGGTGGATATATTTTGCAAATTAACCCTCTTTCTCTGATCAGAGGTCAGGTGCATGTTCCTTGGCCCCCAAGAGAGGACCCCAGACACTTTTTAAGTTGCTTTATGAATTGTGCTGGACTTGCCATAGCTGGCAGCCCAGCCTTTTTACGCTTTTAGATAATTTAATTTTAGGAACAGTCATTTGTAGGGTGATAATGGATGTCTAAAGAATTTTTTCTTCCCCTTGACTTCTTGGTCAGACGTTTCAAAAAGCGAACAAAATTAAAGAGGAAAATATTTCAAGGCAAATTCAGGAATTTATTATTCACTCCGTCTCTCCACCCTGGGTAGGAGAAGTAGTATGTGGTTTCTTTGGTGCCTGGTGGGTCATAGCTCTCAGTGTCAGGTGTAAAACGTGCGGTTTTTCCCTCTGTAATTGTTTGTGGATATGTTTTGGTCGCTATTATTTAGTATAACCTAGATTTTGACTTTGTTTCAACGTTCAGTGCAGGAGGCAGAAGCGGTTGGTTTATTGACATGGAAACGAGGATCTTGTTTACCGTTACCTTAAAAGCTTTGTTTAGGTAACGGCCATTCACATCCAAAATAGTATCCTAGTCTTTTCCTAGAGGATTTGTAGCTACAGTAAGTAGAGCTGTACCTAACTAACTAATGTTTTAATTTTTGGTAGCTTTCTTTTTCGTTCGTTTAAAAAAAAAATAGTTGACAGGGATGTGCAAAAGGTTGGGATTTGCCATGCTTACCTTGACCTGGCCTCTCCTTTAGAGATTGCAGCGTGTAAACTTTGCAGTCCGAAAAACACGCCTGGTGGTCTGATACGCTGCTGTCACAAACCTGCCCTCCAGGCATTCTGAATTGGCTTTGAGTTTTGTAATTTTAGATATTTTTTGAGTGTCCTGCTGTCTTCAGGTCTTTTGTCCCTCCCCTCCAGCTCCTGGTCTCTCTCCCGACCGTGTCCCTCACTTTTTACTCCACGAACAAGGTGACCTCTTAGCCGCAATTGTGTGCTGGTCAGCTCAAAAGCCGTAGTCTGGGGGCGTGTTTATAAAAAGACACACCTGTCTTACGTTTGGCCAACAGAATGGAAAATCCACACCTGTTGTATCTCTCTCGTAGACAGCTCTACTCAGTGCTGAATACACCTGTAGATGCGGTAATGTTAATCCTGATGAGAGGGTAGTTTCCTAGATCAGAGATTTTTGTCTATTTTAGTTTTTGAAAAGTAATCCCTCATTTCTCAGGTGATGTTTGAAGGTTAAAAAAAGAAAAAACAAAACAAAAAACCCAAAACAACAAAACCAAGCTGTGGACTTTTTTATTACGTCTTTAAACCACCTTAGTAAAAGTGGTAAATCTTTGTTTGTTTTACCAGCTGGGGTGTCCTAAGGGACCTAGGTCTGGGCTCAAGAACTCTCTGGTGTGCCTTGCCCCTGCTCCGTGCTTCATCCTACAGCCTTACTCCTTTTGCTGCCCCATGGCAGAACTGAAAACGAGGTTCAGGTTTACATTTTAAAAGGGGGAAGATTGTACTCTGAAAGCCAGAGCCTATAAATAAATAACTGGTAGCAATATTCTGTGTTGAGTTTTACCCAAAGATTTGTGACATTTAGAAATCTAATGAAAACCAATAATGGGGATTTTAAAAATTCTTTCCCTCCCCGTATTTTCTGTCCAGCAACTTCCCCCACCTCGGATCAGCCTATTAGATTCAAATGCCTCCGTGGGAATTGTTTTGAGTTTTAAAGCCATTCCCCTTTTGAGAATCATGTGTTCTGCTGAGTGTCTGATCTGGGGTGGAGGATGTTTTTCCATTCTGATTGGGGTTGGGGTAGAAAGAATACCCTAATTGTTTCAGTAGGTTCTGACTTCTTTTTTTTCAGTAATTTTTTTAACCCTCTCCCCTTGATGACCTTACTTTTATAATTTGGGTTTAGGTTGCTCATAGAATTCTACCCCCTGTGATTTTTAAAATCCAGGTGGTTTTGGCTTATGTGTTTTCTTTTCTTTTATTATATTATTATTATTATTATTATTTTTAAAACTGGGTTAGGCTCCGTAGCTTTTGACACCTGCTTCCTCTTGCGGTCTAACTATAGAATGAACTTTTTGGCTAACTCAGGTGACTGTACTTTTGGCAACACGAATGAATGAACTCAAGGTGAGCATCGTGTTGGATATCTATGGGAAGTTTTTAGATGTTGATGATTTAAAAAAATTTTTTGAATCCCCTTTTCCACCTGCCTTGTTTAGTTATCTTCGGGGAGAAGATCTCCTGTCCAGTTACTGACTGCTGAAAAAAAATTCTTTTTTTTTTTTTTTTTAAGATTTTATTTATTTATTTGACTGAGATCACAAGTAGGCAGAGAGAGAGAGAGGAGGAAGCAGGCTCCCGGTTGAGCAGAGAGCTGGATCCCAGGACCCTGGGATCATGACCTGAGCCGAAGGCAGAGGCTTTAACCCACTGAACCACCCAGGCACCCCTGAAAAAAATTCTTATGTTTAATTTTTCAGGTTATGATTTTTTTTTCAGGGATGATGTACCCATCTTTTCTCCGGGTCATGTACTGCAAATTAGATGTCGGTACCATTCAGTGTTCAGTATCTGTGGAAGAGAAGCCTTTGCTTAGATAAGGACATGTGAGATCTGATTTATTAAGACCATCACACATTGAAATACATGGTAGGATGTTTCAGAGAGGCTAGCTTTATTTATTACATTGCGGGAGGGATGAGTAAAGTTTGGATCAAAGTTTAAAGAACTTTTGAGTTATCTGAGAAGTTACTAAAAGTTGGGTTATAAGCCTGAGAAATGAGTGATTAATAATTAGGTGATTAATCATGATTTTTTTCTTTCTCTCCTCCAAATACTGGAATTGACTCTCTCTTTCCCATTTCCCCCTCCAGATTGACCCTAAAGTTGCATTTCCTCGTCGGGCGCAACCCAAGGTAAGTAGGAGAATCAGTAATAAGATTTTAGCACTCAGAGATGGTTGCCAAGGATTTCTAATTTCAAACAGAGTACTGGCAATGAACTGTTGAAACCTGGTGCCTTCAGGTTCCTCCAGGGTGTCAGCACGTGGCTGTGAGAGTCCAGGCCAGGCCAGGAGCTCCTCGAGATAACTGCGTGCATCTGCAATTTAGCTCTCCTGAGGTGGGTTCTGAGCCTCCAACAGGGGGCAGGGGCAAGCCTGATCCTTCGTGGCAGGACAGAGCTCCGTCTGTTGCAATATTTATGCAAATGTTCTATTTATTTTTTAAGCATTGCCAAGATCCTATCGGGAGAACTTGGACCCTAATTATTTTCCTTGTGACTGTCTTTTGGAGGGTTCTCTTTGAAGGCCCTTACAACTTGGAGTTTATGGAGAGGAGTAGAATTTGAGTACACAGCTTGTCTTTTCTTGGAAAAACAACTTTGTAGGCCCATGAAGCCCTGAATCGGACTGAGGCGGCAGTGGAAGTCTTGGTTTCAGGTTCGTGGGATCAATCAGGCCACGTTTGAGACCATCTGTGCTGCCTCTGTAGGCAAGTGCTGGGGCCTGGGAGAGAAGTTCTGAGTCTATTATAACCTTGGAGGAGTGGTGCTACGCGAGATTTGCCTGGAGGATTGAGATTGGCCTTCACTTTTTCACAAGTGTGTGGCTAAAACAGTTTTTGCTGAGCTTGCCAGCTATGGGTATGAGAACAGAGCTACCTGGAACCGAAGGTGAAATTTATGGGCTTGACATGTAAAAATTGCACGTTTTAATGATACTTTTTTCTTCCCTGTGTAATATTGAGAGGGAGACTTTTTCTGTAGCCTGTGGCCTTGGCATTCCTTTAGGGAAGAGGGGAAAAGTTGAAGCTTCCGATTACAGGTCATAAAGGGGGAAGCGCTGTTGCTTTTGCAAAGTCCCCGTATTTCTTCAAGCATAGTCTCCCACAGGTGGAACCTTTTAATTGTGCAAAGGGAGGGATGAAGCACTTTAATGAAGAAAAAGTTGGCACTTGTGGATGACATTTTGAGAATTTCAGGTCTGGAGCCTGCCATGTGATCCATCCATCCTTCCTTTTTTTTCCCCCCATGTAATTTTTCTTTTCCTTTTCTTTCGAAGGACACACAAATCTCTTAAGTAAATAGAGCAGAAGTACTTTCTTAAGGCATTTTTCCCCCTAATGATTAAGCAAATCATAGGAATCAATGAACCAAAGAGGTTGGATTATTTCTGTATTGAGCACAAACTTTGGGACTGTTAACTGCGTAAAGGTTGCTTTTCAAACTGTGTGTGATCCTTGACATTTCAGAGGCTTTCCAGAATTAGCAGTATTTCCTGGGTTTGGGAGAATTGCTGTTTCTTCCATAAGTGTGAATCTTCAAATTTCCAGGTTAGTCATTTGATCACCCAGAACGAGGATCAGATTACCCTAAAGGGAAACTGGAAAAATCCCTGACTCGATCAAACTGTGGGTTTGACCTGTTTTCTCTTCCCTCTTGCTGCCCACCCCTCACTCCCCACCACTTTTTTTTTTTTTTTTAAACCAGGAAGGCTATATTTCATTTTAACATACTCTGGCATTTGGTTTCTCAGTGATGCATTCAACTTGAAAACGAGACAGACTATTTCTCGAACTTGTCGAAATGTGCACCGCCCCTCACCCCACCCCGGACTCTGGGATGTTTTAGGTGGATTGTCAGACTTTTAGATGGGAGCAAATATTATACCAGCTGGGGGAGGACATCTTTCCGTGGAGTTCTAGAGGTTGCATAACAATACCTTGCTTTTTATGGCACCCTTTCCCAAGGACTTTCCTATCTATTATCTCCATCTGCATCTCAGGTCCCGAGACACTGAGTAAACCACCTCTCCTGGCCTGTTTGCTCCTCAGTAAAACCAGAGCGATGGGAGTACCCCTCGCAAGGTTGCTGTGAAGAGTGCAGGGGCCCGGTGCGGGGTGAGGAACCCAGCCCTCCTCATTGTCGCCGCTACCATTGATTTCCATTGGTTTAATCATTCATTGTTGTTTTCAAGCACCAGACCTTGGGTTCGGATCCCGGCTCTGCCCCTCATTCGATGTGTGGATGTGGGCAGATCGTTTGTTTTTTTGGAATTTCATATACCCCATCTTACTGAGTTTTTGTGTGGATTAAATAAATTAATATAAGTAAAGTGCTTAAGAGAGGTCTAGTGATCATAATGGCGCTAATTAAACTTAAGTGCCAGGCACTGTTGTAGGCTTCTTACTTATATCAACTCATCCAGTCTTCCCCTGTGTCCGGAGAAGGGCGGGCACTAGGAGTATGTCCAATCTATAGATGAGAAAACCGAGGCACATTCGGGCTGAGAAGTGGGGTGTGGGCAGCCTAGCTCCAGAACTGGGCCCCCGCCCAGCGTGCTGTCCTGTGGCGGGATCCAGGGGTGTCACCTGTCCGTTGGGGCAGAGGACGCAGCTCAGGATGGTGGCCAGGCTTGGAGGAGCAGAACCGCAGTGTGTGCGGACTTAGAAGGTCCCTGGTTGGGTGATTGGCCCACCTCGGTGATGTCATCCCGTGGGGTGACTTGGGCTGGCTGTGTGGAGGGGCACCCTTTCACAGAGCTCTGGGCTTGCTCAGCTCCAGGGAAGCGGCGGGTGAATTGGTGAGGTGTGCGCTGGTTGGGAGTCGGGGCAGGGTGGGGAGAAAGTGCCTTTTTTTTGGTCAGTGGTTATTTTCCAATAGAATTTGAGCCCGGCCGTGGGGATTTCAGACCGAAGTTGGTGTTGGAGGCCAAACCCTGGCTGGCAGGGGAGTCTAGGAGTTTAAGTCAAGCCTTATTTATTTTTTGTGCATCTCCCTTCAATAAAACTTCTGTGTGTGGCTGTGTCAGGGTCCCGGTGTGAGGAAAACTTCGCCCCCTCCTTGGGAGCTTGGTGAGGATACGTCAGCGTGAGCTTTGGTTAAAATGCATTTCTCTGCTTTCGGGCTGTCCTTTTTTTTGCTAGCACTCGCCAGAGAAATATTCGTGGAGGTGTTAAAACAAGACTAGTGGAAAGAAACTGTAACTTAATACGAAAGCAAAGCCGTGGCACTGAGGAGCAGAGTTCACATTAGTACTGTCATAATATTCTTTAATGTATCATATAAATAAAAACCCGTTTTGACCAGAATTTTAATAAGCGACCCGAAGGGAGGGTTTTGAATCCTGCAGTTCATTCATACCCCTTTGCCATGTAAGTGTTCACATCTCAAGTGAAGTATAACGGGGCTTTATTAACTAGTCGAGGGGCGACTCTTTGGAGACTAGTGGCCGTTAATTAGCGAAGTACATTTTGATCAGAAGACGATGGGTCTGTTCTGTGTCTTCCTATTTCGCCGGATGATTATTTCATTTTGTTAAATATGTAAGAGTTTCCTCCCCTCTGTCTTTTAAAAAATTAAAGTGGTCGTGCTCTTCTAAAAAGGACGACTTAATTTGAAGCTGTTGGAGGAACGGGCATGATTGGGATCAATCATGTCATATCATTTTGTCAGTCCCTCTGGGCAGAAGCGTTGGCTGCCTTCAAGAGTTTTGCTCAAGCTTGTGGGTTCTTTTCTCGTGCGGAAAAACCAAGAGGCTGTGGAACCTCTTTGGGCATGGGTGAGTCTGGGTGTAACTCCCCATCTGCCCTAATGATCCTCGTGTGTGACAAAGCCTTCTGTGCTCCCCAGGTTGCCATTTTCCTCCTTACGTGTTAGGGGCCAGAACCTTATCTGTGATCGACGGAGATCTCATTTCTTCAGCCTATTTCCAGTTGCCTTCAGCGGCAGCCGGGCAACTGTTGGGCACCCCACGTGAGCCTCTCTATGCCTCAGTTTCTTCCTGTTCACAACAGGAGTGTAGTGCCCAGCATGGGGTGGTATTCAGCCTGAATGCAGAGCTCTTTGCTGGGAGCCTGACACAAGGGGGTGCCAGCAGGTGTCCGCTGGTATCATTAATATAGAATTATGTATCATGACTGTGGTTTTTTTTTTTTTTAAAGATTTTATTTATTTATTTGTCAGAGAGAGAGAGAGAGCGCAGGCAGACAGGCAGGCAGAGGCAGAGGGAGAAGCAGGCTCCCTGCCGAGCAAGGAGCCTGATGTGGGACTCGATCCCAGGACGCTGGGATCATGACCTGAGCTGAAGGCAGCCGCTTAACCAACTGAGCCACCCAGGCGTCCCATGACTATGGTTTTTAAGTCATCTCCATACCCAGCGTGGGGCCCGAACCTTACCCCAAGATTAAGAGTCACGTGTTGTAGCGATGGAGCCAGCCAGCCCCCCACTGCCCCGTTATCAAGTTATCTTTGTCAAATAAGGGAAGTTACAATGGAAAATGACCCAAGAAAAGTCCTGATTGGAATGTAAGTCCCCTGTGGGCAGGGGGCTGATGATGGCCGACATCACCAGATGCTGACTTCAGTCCCCCAGGTGAATCCAGCTGCCCTCCTCAGGGCAGAGGCAGCTGAACACGCAGGGAAGTGAGGTTTGCATCTGCAGATCACACAGCAAAGTTGTGGCAAGGCTGAGCGAGGGCCAGGTTTTCCTGCTCCTGTCTTACCCAGTGATGAGGCTCTGGGGCCTGGAAGGTTCTCTGTTATGCTCCGTCCAGCTGGGTGCAGCACAGCATGAGCGTTTTGCACACGTGCCTCCTGTTCCGGGGGCGTGGCTCCTTGGCAGCCTCTCAAGGGCGGGCGAGGGGTGAGTTTTCGGCATCTGGCCTTCCCCTGCCACGGTGGGTCGGGTCACTCTAGTGTCGTGCCATCTTGGGTGATCTGCAGCTGTCACCTCGTCGGCCACCGTTAGTCGGACTGCCGGTGGGTTTCTGGTTCCCAGTGAGCACATGGTGATGTGTCTGCAGCCTCGTCCACAACCGTGAGGACCCTGGGGGATTAGTGGCTTAGCTGCTTTCTTGTCGGGGAGCAAGGCTCCGTCCTGTCCTGCATCCCAGTCAGCAGCAGGTGTTAGCTCAGGAGGCGGGGCATCTCGTCCTACATATGTCCTTTCCCTAGATTTTTGCCTTTCCTTGCAGTGCTTTCCTTTCAGCGTGAAGGTCAGTCTGCCGAGAAGCCAGAGCGCCTCTGTTCTGTGTCAGACGTTTTTGGCAGGTGGGTGAGACCCCTCTGCCTCTCCGTTAGAAGAGAGGAGGCGAGGGGACTCTCTGAGGAACCAGCTGACCCTCTTGGGTGCCCCTTGAGGCAGCATCTGTCCTTCCTGTCCTTTTGTATTTTTTAAAACCTGAACGTTCTCTGGCCAAAAGTCCCAGGAACCCAAAAGGGAGATGTAGTTCATCATCTCTTTTTTTTTTGTTCGATTTGGTGTGTTCTTTGAATAAGAGCTTGTTTGTTTTTGTTTTTGTTTTTTTAATTTATTTGTTAGAGAGAGAGCAAGCACAGGCAGACAGAGTGGCAGGCAGAGGCAGAGGGAGAAGCAGGCTCCCCGCTGAGCAAGGAGCCTGATGTGGGACTCGATCCCAGGACGCTGGGATCATGACCTGAGCCGAAGGCAGCTGCTCAACCAGCTGAGCCACCCAGGCGTCCCTGTTTAATTGTTTTTAATGGCTGACTCTATGCACCCACTTTTGGGGGGATTCAGGAACCCCTCCAAGCCCATCCAACAAAGTCTGAACTTTTTAGCCGGCCAGTTAGGATCCTTCAAGATCTGTACAAGGAGCCTCGTCTTCCAGCTTACTTCGTGACTCTTCTGCCTTTTGCTGCCTTGAAACTGCACGTTTCCCCCTTCTCTGAAGAGCGACCCTCATGGGTATCCCCACCTGCGCTGTCCTCTCTTCTCTGGCCCTTGTACGACACACCTCTCTTTCAGAGTCCGACTTGGGTTACCTTTTCCACAGAGCTGTTTCTGCTCTCTCTTCGATGTAGTACTTCTTTCTCTGGATTTCCTTAGCGGTTTCCCTTTTCTTTGGTTACGGCAAACTATAATCGTAACAACAGTAACACTGAGTTAACAAAGAATAAGAAATAATACATTCACAAAAAGTTTCACATCAGGCACTGTGCTGGGCACGGATGCATTCATTTATTCAGCAAACAGTTTTGAGCACCTGCTGTGTGCCAGGGCCTGTGCGAGGTTCTGCGGACAATGGGGAGAATAAGACCACAAAGTCTCTGCCCTCCTGGGGCTTTTACTCTGGGGAGGGGGGTGTATGAGTAACGAGCAAGTGGCCAAGTACTTGACATGCTGGCAGGTGCGCAGCTGCAGTAGGGTGAGTGTGAGGGTGGGGGGTGGGAACAGGCTGAATCCTCAGTGCATTCTTTTTTTTTTTTTTTTAAGATTTATTTATTTATTTATTTGACAGACCGAGATCACAAGTAGGCAGAGAGGCAGGCAGAGAGAGAGGAAGGGAAGCAGGCTCCCTGCTGAGCAGAGAGCCTGATGCGGGGCTCCATCCCAGGACCCTGAGATCATGACCTGAGCCAAAGGCAGAGGCTTTAATCCACTGAGCCACCCAGGTGCCCCTCAGTGCATTCTGTTGCTGTTCTCAGTCCTTGGCAATTATTTACCAAGTTTCTGCTTAGCACCAGGAACTGTGCTAGGCACTTTGTTCTGAGTTTTATGGTTCTTTATGTTCATGCCTTACTGCCTCCACTGGACAATGAATTCCACGGACACAAACATGTTTTATTAATTGCAAAAAAAACTAAACCTCAGCTTTTCCTGCTGCTCTTTTGTGTACCATCCGTCTTCATGCAGGTGGAACGAATGCAAAATGGCAAAGGTGACTCAGTTCTTGTCTTCAAGGGTCTTAGCTTCTGGTTGAAGGAGGAGTGTTACCTGTGGTCCAGGAGAGGGTGTGAAAAACACAGCAGAGCTGCAGGAACGGGCTTCAGAGAAAGGAAGAGCTAAGATAGCTTTTTGGAGGAGGTGGTCTTTGCCCTCCATCCTGCGGAACAGGAAGGAGGGAAGAATGGTAGGAATGTGAGGGGCTAGGAGAGGTCAGTGGGCCAGGGCAGCGAAGAGTGTGTGTTGCATGGTGCTCGGGGCAGAGGCGTGGGGAGCAGGCTGGAGCCAGGCTGTGTTGCCTTGAATGCCAGGCAAAGCAAACGGGTCTGGCCTTTGTTTGTCATGTGATGGGGAACCTGTTTTGCATGTGCATGATCACCGAGATGCCCTGTACAATGTTCTGAGCTCTTTTGGATCAATCTGGAAGCCAGGGTCATGGATAAGACTGTGGCTGGTGTGGTTTCATTGAGACCCTCCCACTCTGAACTGGTGCCTTCAGCATCACTCATACTGTGCTCTCTCTGGCTGGAGACCCTTATCTAGGAGTGATATTCTTGGCAGATAACCACCCTTGCTCTTTGGGGTGTGTGGCAACTGCAGAGAGAGAACTGTGTTTTTCTCTTGCTTTTGTCCTCTCTCTTGCTCTCTGCTTTACCTTCTTAACTAGGGGCCGTGATATAGACAGAAGCCCAGAGTTCTATACTCTGTCCTTGCTTAAGCCGAGATCTTGACCTTGCTGTGTGTAGACATTGAGATGTCCTTTCTTGGTGTGGAAATCACGATTGTCTGTGTATCACCAGGGTGTGTACCCCATGGCTCAGAGCGGCCTGAGCTGTAACTTCAAAGTCTGTTTGGGGTCACATTTCGCTTGGCGTGGCTCCCTGGTGTGAGGAACATGAGATTTTTGGAATCATGAGCTGTGCCTATCACGTGATATGAGAGGTGTGAGCACATGTGGTCTTGGGACTGAGACCTCGTGGTGCACGGTAGGGGCAGCAGGCTCTAGGCTGGTTGGTCCTGCTGGGGCACGTGTCCCACTGGGCCCCACGTGTATAAAAAGATACCTCTGTTCTCTCTCTCTCTTTCAAGGGTAGATAACATCAAGTGCCCAGTGATCAGGAAAGTTATTCTCAGGGTGCGTGTCTGCCTGCTATTCTTCTTTATTTTATTTTGAGACCTTCAGTGATGTAGAATCCTAGCTCAAAATAATGGCTGTTACTTGTTGTGAGTCAGTATGTTGGAGACATTGTGCTAATAAGCCTGTGTACGCTTCATCTCCTTCAGTTTCATCCCAACACGGTCCTTTGCCATGCTTCATGTTCTCTCTGCCTCGAAGAATGGTATACTGAGGTCCAGGGAGGGTAAGCAGCTTCCCTGGGGCTGCACTCCTCGGAAGGGTCAGTATTGGCCTTTGGACGAAAGTCTGTCTGGATTCCAAGTCCTTGCTCTCTTAACCACAAAGCCCCGGTGAACCTAACCTCAGCGGGTAGAGTTTAGGTTCGTGAGCCTTGCCTGACAGCTGTAAAGTACTCAGGCTGAGGAATAGGAATAGATTTCGGTGTAGTTGGGCCGGGAAGCTTCAGGTTAGTTTCTGTTGCTTGCTTTGTAAGAACCTTTTCGGCATAGTTGAACGCCACTTCCCCCCCACTAAGGAGTTGTGGACGAATCGCTTAAGGTGTCATGCCTCTATTTTTTCACCTGTGAAATGGGGGTTTTCACGGTACCTCCGTCCTAGATTTGTCCAGGAGATTACATGGGTTAATGCACATGAAGAACCTAGGGTGACCCGGTGTAAGCATTGGTTGTCTGTTACTGTTCCCAAGGATGGCACTGGCTAGATCGTTCGAGGGCCTTACCTAACGGCTGTGGGTATTGTTGTCCTTTTTTGGGGTGATGTATAGAATAGCACGTTGAGATTTGGGAAATGGTATGTCCATTGGCTGCATCTGCTCCCGGGGTCCTGGCTCTCGAGGGGGAGATAGCTTACATCCTTCATCGTGGGGCTGCTTTGGTGGGCATGGGGAATGCATTTCCTTTTCTGTATCTGATGGCTGTTTTTGCTGCCTGTGAGAGTGAAGTCCTGGGGTGCAGCTAGGGGACAGCTAAGGCTGTAAAGAGGTCTCTCCATGAGCCTTCTCTCTCCCAGGCCCTGTCTTTATCTGCCTGGGGGTAGTTCCACCAATGACTGATCTGAAAGCATCACATTCATTTATTTGTCACTGACTGTGACAGGCAAGTTAATGCTAATGGATTCTTTTTTTAGCCTGTTGTCTGGGATGAGTTTCTCCCAAATGTCCTGAAATCTAAGGCATTAGGGGAATGTGTAACTTTTATGGCAAGGGAGGATTTAAGAGATAAATAGGGTTTTGTGTGCAAGGGTCTTAAATTTAGGTTAGGGGCGAGAGCGGCCAAGGAGGGGATGTTGGGGCCAGCCCAGAATCTTCTTTTTAAGAAATCCATTCAGAGCTCTCAATTGCTGTTTCTGTTTCAATTATGTGACAATTTCAAGGGTTTAGAAAAATCTAATAAAATGGTCTTGATGATGCATTCTGGGGAGAGAATGCTTTAGAACATCCAGGAGAATAAATTCCTTGGGGTCAAGAGATTCTCATTCCTGCCACCTCCAGTTTTCTTTTGTTGGGGGGTTTTTACATTTTTATTGTTTTGAAGGGCAGAAAACTGTTGGAATTTATTCAGGGCTTCATCCATATCCTCCAGCGAAATGAATTATTCTCTTTGGGCAGTTGCAGGTAGACGGACCACAGCGATCACTAGCTCTTTTCTTTTTTCCTTTCCTTTTCTTTCTTTTTCTTTTTTAGATGCCATGTTGTAAATGACTTTCAGAGCATGGTTTGTGTGTGTAGTGATTTTGAATAAAGCAACCACAGAGTAAAAACTTGGAGGGGCGAGCAGAGAGGGCCTCTGGAAGTTTTTTCTCTTCTCTAGTCAAAGCTTTTGATAGTTTCCCAAGGAACAGAAGTTTACAATGGAAGCCGGCTTTGGGCTGCCCGCGGGAACAGTGTGCAGGAAAACCTAGTGTAGCAAAACCCGATGCTGAGTGACATTAATGAGATGACCGCTCTGGTGGGAGTGAGGCAAGGAACCACAAAGCAGTGGTTCCCATGACTGGCTCTCTGCTGAGTGTGTCTCCTTCTGCATGCTTGCGTGGGCTCTGTGTGTGTGTGTGTGTGTGTGTGTGTGCGCGCGTGCTTGTGCACACGCTCTGCTTCCTAGGGACCTGCGATGAAAGTTGGAGCACCAAACCCTGCTCTGTTGGCTGCGATAGTCTCCATCCTAGAGAGGCCATGTGTGGCAGGTTCTCAAATTCCACCTACTGAAAAGTAAAGTTTTAAACCTGGGAGGCATTTTGCTTTACCTTCCGGGTACCTGCAGGAGCCTGGGTGGGCGGACGGGGAAGCTGTCGTCACAGTGCTGGGCTCACCAAACTCTTGGGAACACCAAAGCCAAGAGGGTGAAGAGTCAGTATTGTTGCCCTGGAAATGGATTCCAGGGAGGCAGGAGGAGAAAACCTGTTCACTGAAAATGTTTCTTTCTTTCTCTTTTTAAAGCCCTACCCTGATAAAATTTCATATTGGTGGTAGAAATGGAACATTGCAGCCACTACTTCTTAAATATTTTAGTGCCCTGGAGTGCATTCTGTATTTCCATGTTGCTCTTGAGCAAGACTTTCCAGTTACTCAAGAAAGCAGCCACATTTCAGGTAGATGAGCTGGTCAGTAGGTGAGGAACCTGCTGTCGCTGCCTTACCCAATAGGACCTTTGGATTCTTAGTCGGCTGTCTGCCCATTCCAGGAATGAACCTGCTGTCCTCTGCCTCTTTCCTTGGCATGGCATTGGAGTAAGCATCCTGAGTGTCCCGAACAGTTCCGGGCAAGGGTTTGAAAAACTGCTGTGAGATCTTAAGCAAAAAAGCTCGAGGGAGCCTGGAGTGGGAAGGGGTGCATGGAAATAGTGTATTTATTGAGGGTTCCCCAGTTTATTTTTTTAATCCCTTCAATTCCATTCCCTCTGGGATCTCTCTCAAGTGTGTCCTTTTTGTAGTTAAGGGCAAACAAACAAACAAAAATTTTAAACTTATACACATAACGCTTAATAAAAACTAGCCAGTAGGTTCACCTTCTCTTCCACTCAGGGAAAAAGGATCGAATTGGGATTGCTTGAGTCTGGGCAGAAACTGGGCTGTGAATCTCCACAAGACTGTTATATGTGTATGTTTCCTCTTCTGTTTTCAAAGCGGATAATTGGTTTTAGTAAGAACTTCTGACTTGATTAGGGGACCCTTAGGAAATTAAAGTGTGTTTGAATTTCACAAGTATAATTTTAATTATACAAATTTTGCGTTTTCCACTAGGGAGCTAGGTTCAGAACTTGTTTTCCTATACTAATAGGGGTAGTAAAGCTGATTATGGCAGAATGCCTCACTTAAATCGCTTTGAAAATAAAAATCCACGGACTGGATCATTGTTTTTCCCTGTAGAACACAACGTTCGGGTTCATGTCCACATGCGTTTCCATATCCTTGTTAAAAGTGATTTTTCAGTGGATCCACAGAAGTGGAGAACTGAGTGACATAGTTCGGGGGGGGGGTACCTCATTATGAATTTTTCTGCTGCACTTGCTGAAAGAATTCAATTAAAGTGCTTTTGAGCCCAAGTCCTGCCTGGGCAGCTTATGTTTGGCACGCTGCCACGTTGGCATGTTGTGATTGCCTTTATCACCCTATCACCCTGTTTGCTCAGAGCCTGTGCATTCACAGCGTTTTAGCTCTTCTCGCTGCCCTTCTCCAGCAGGACCCCAGTGGATTAGAGCAGAAGGCACCGTGGAAACAGTCACCTGAGTTCTTCCCCAAGCTGCAGAGAGATGATGGAGAGGGGATGAGCAGAACCCCCTGGGCATCCAGGAGAGGGGCTGACTGCGTTAATGGGAAATGGCCATTTTTCAGGGCCATCCAGGCAAAACCCCCATGTCTCAGGGAGATGCTTTGAGGTTTGAACTCAAGCATCCTCAGTCATCTCCCCCTGTGCAGGGGCTTTAAAAAGCTGCCTGAAGGCCGGCTCCTTGGTCTTCCTGGGCTCTCGTCTCAGATTTTTCACAGGAGAGCTTGAGCAGAACAATTGTTCACTGAAGAGAAATCCTGGAAACAGCTTGTGGGAGAGGTGGCGTCATCTAGGTCGGGGCCTGAAAACGGGAAAAATAAAGCTCCAGCGGTAGACCTGGGCCCACGCCACGGTTAATCAGCCACTTCATTTTTCTTTCTCCTTTCTCTTGCACTGGTGTCTCTCAGTGTTGAAGAGCCTGGACTCTGGAAGCAGGCTGAGTTTGAATCCTTGCTCTGTCCCTTCCCAGTTGTGTGACCTTGAGCAAGTCACCAAAATATTCCAGGCCTTCGTTTTGTTGTCTGTGAAATGGACGCAAGATTACGATCTCCTTCCTGGGGTGGTTGTGAGGGTTCCCTGAGCTGACAGAGAAAGTGCCTGTGTCTGGCAACGTAGTAGGCACTTTGGGTGTGTGAGTTACAGTGTTAGGAAGAGTCAGGCCAAATGCTGACCGTCTGCCCTGCTTGGTAGCTGGGAAATGGTTCGGTGACGCGGTCTCCCACCTTACATACTTTTTTTCCTTCAGCAGTTGAATTCAGAAGAGCATATGCATGCGTGTGTGTGCGTGTGAGAGAGAGAATGTGTGTGATTGGGTGGAATCACGGTGAACCTCAGGTTCAGAGGCGTTCCGTGCCGTCCCATCACCAATGAGGCGTGTAGTTTGGCAGGCGCTCGGCCCCGGGGCTCCAGCCTCTGGAGTGAATCTGGTGCTGCCATTAACCCTGTGACCTTGGGAGAGTGTCTAAACTTTTCCAGGCTTCAATTCTGCACCTGAAAGCTGGGGCTAACAGAGTTATGGGATGAGATGAGACCCTGTAACTCAAGCACCCGGCGGCATGTGGTCGGCACTTAGAACACGTGGACTCCTTCCTCCACGTGGAAGGGGGTTCCTTCCTTCCTTGTTTTTTTTTTTTGTTGTTGTTTGTTTTTTGTTTTGTTTTGTTATGTTTTTGTGGTATCTTGGAAAGTGAGGAAGATACAAAGTCCCCTATGTGCTCTTCCTGGAGATTCTGGAGTTAGTGGCTGAGTCCCTCTTATCCTTAATCTACATGCAAAAGGGCTGTTTTAGGGACTTTGTTTCATAAAACCTGAATTTTCCAGTGGTGGGGAAATGATTTTGTTTGGTCAGGAACCTTAGATGGTGTCCACAAGCCTTTGAAGGTGGCTTTGTTTGTTCCTTTGACACTTGGTGGTAACCGGAAGGACAGGGCAGTGTGGTTGAAGAGGTATGGGGGTTGCTTGGATTTCCGACCGACCTCAACTGAGGACAGTGGGAGGGAGGGAGAAAGTTGGGGTGGGGGATGGTGTCTTTTCACAGAACCGTTTCCTTGGGGACACAGACCAGTAGTAGTAGGGTTTTGTTCTACAGAGGTGAGCACCAGAGCTCCGGGAAATGTCCCCAGTGCCTGGCCATCAGCCTGGTGAACCCTGACCCTCCGATCAACTGGGCTGGGAAAGCCGCCCCCCCCCCCCCCCCCCCCCCCCCCCCCCCCGTGGGGGGCGCCCCCCCCCCCCCCCCCCCCCCCCCCCCGCCCAGGTCTTGGGGCATCTGCAGTCTGTGTGTCCAGATCTCAGTGCTCATTTTCCAGATCAGCCCCTTCCACTTCATGCCCATCAGGTGGAATTTTCTGGATGTTTCCGGGAACGAGGAGCAAGATGATGGTTATAAGTGGATGCTGGGCCGGGAGAGGGGTTGTGTGAATGTGAGTGTATGGAGGATGGAAGGGGGTGGCCGGGAGGAGGGGAAGAGTGGAAGATTACACTGACTAATTATAGGGAAAAAGCCATATTTGCTGCTCCATTAAGTGATCGCTAGGCTATGAAGCAGTTTATTGTAATTAATGCAGAAACAGCAAATAAGTGTTAAGTTTGAAGTGGAGGGTCTCCAGGCATCCCTGCCCTGTCTGCTCCTCTCTGTTCACTCACTGCCCCCCTTCATTATCCTTGGAGGTGAACAGTCTTGGGGGACACCTTCCTCTGAAGGACCGAGGTGGAGACTTGGACCAGGTTTCTGCCACCTTGTTTTGTCAGACAGGGAGGATGTCTTGCCTGATCTCCTGCAGAATCTTCTGCTGGGGTTTTTGTGTTTTCCGAGGATGCAGGAGGAGGGCCAGCCCCGTGCCGTCATTGCTATTCTCGCCACAGCCGTTTTAATTTCAGCTCATGAAAGCGGCAGGTTACACGTCCAAGTCCATCGAGCTACGGGCCGTGTGGAGTTGTGATTGCTTTCCTTGATGGTTTCTTGTTCAAATCAGCGGTGCTCTTAATTTTCCAGATGAAGTAAAAAGAAAATTGGAGACTCCCCTCCCGCCCCGTGTCTCTGAATCCAGGCTTTTCTGAGCATGACTCTGATTTGGAGGGTTAATATTAATTAGGAGCCAGTTCAGACCTCGCTTGCTTGATGAGGGGAGCTGAGGCCGTGGTGACAAGGATAGCCCCTCCTTTCCGCGGGCGCCTGCTCCTCGTGGAAGTTTCTGGATTTAAAAGCCAAAGGGGTAAATACAGAGAAAGGTGATGAGGGGCTGCCCCTAGAGAACCGGGACAGACCCTCCCTGGCCTTCAGGGAGGAGCAGATAGATGGGCCTGCAGAGGCGTCTGGGGCCCGAGGAAGTTCTGCCTCTGTCTACCACTCCCTCTTGCTGTGGCTGGGGCCTTGACCAGATGGCCTTCGCTGCTCTCTGCCTCAGTTTCCTTCCCCACAGGTGCGCTTCTTTGGCTTCCAAAGAGAGGCAACGACTCATGTCTGTAGTTTCCAAATCGGATGACACTCGGATTTCTCTGAGGTGGTCCCCTGTTCAGTGCCAGGTCACAGGGAGGCTCTTAGTGTGGGCAGAGGCTCAAGATCCCTGCTTCCCAACCTTTCCCAGGGCTGACTGGGTCTTTGGAGGACGGGTGACGCAAAGGACAAGGACTCAGAGAGCCGGCGAGCTCTGCTGTACAGTTCGGAGACAGAAGACCTAGAGAGGAAGTGACCTGTTCTCCTTAGGTTGGATCACGTTAGGGATCCTTCTTCTTTGGCCTGTGGGTTTGGGTTGATTCTCTTTTTGATGGGGTGCTTGGGGCCGGAGGAAGGATGGCTGACTGGGGGTATGAATGTTCCAGCTGCAGTAGGAGAGACCTGGCTTCTGGTTCTTAGCTCGATGCCGAATAGCTGAATGTGACCTCGTAACAGTTGTCTTGCCACTCCGTGCCTCAGTTTCCCCATCTGTGGACTGAAGGAGAATGAGGGAATATATGGTGGGAATCAGCAGTGCTGAGGGTTTAAGAGAATGGGCTCAGGAGGCAGCATTAGGGTTTTGTTTCTAGCCTAATGACTTTTTAGCTGGGTGACCTCAGGAAGTTCGCCTAACTTTGCTAGTTCTCAGTTTTCCAACCTGTAAAGTGGGGGGAATAGGATATTGCTATCTACCTGACAGGGTTGTTGCAAGGACTGCATGCCACAGTGTTCAGACCACGCTTAGCACCGCTCATGAAAGGGGGTTAGCGCTTTCTTTGTGGGAGCTGCTCTCATAGCTATGTAGGGATCTGGCCAAAGATTCCTGAGACAGGAAGGTGTGGAGCAGAAGGGCCTCAGCAAGAAAACAGTTGGGCTGTGAAGGTTGGCTTTCTGATCTGGATGGAGCTTCCCACAGAGGCAGATTTGTGCTCAGAGAAGCAAGGCCCCCCTGAACTGCCTGGGGCCTTCGGTACTGGAGGGCCTGTGACCGGCCCCGGAGCCCAGCGGGGTGGAGGGACATCTGGAGTCGGCCGGCCCGCTGTCCCCAGCTAGAGGCACCCGACTGCGCTGTGGGCATGGGGATCAGGGCCGCCCTTGCCCAGCATCTTAGTGCCCCGGCAGCAGGAGAAGGAGGAGGGGGGAGAAGTGAAGGGGAACCAATGGCCGAGGGATGTGAAGACCCACATTCGTTTTTGGAAACCCACGTCTGGTACTGTCTGAAATACAGAAGCTTTGTGTGACGGAGGCAGGACTGATCAAAGGCCATTTGCAATTTCAGAATGTTCTGGAGTGTGTTTGGCAGACGGAGTTCCGTGTTCAGATGGCTTCCGCTCCCACGGTACTCCCCCACTTTGGTGGGGCGATGCTGAGTTGGCAGCCGCGTCTGCCTCTCAGACCTGTGTGTGTGTCAGGGGTGCCAAAGTGGGGGTGGGTCTGGGCCCGGGGCAGCCGGGTCCCCTCAGAGGCTTGTCTGTCTCCTTTTCGGGGGCAGGCCTGAGTAGGTTTTGAAGATGGGAAAATCCTAGGAGGTGTTGTTAGACTATTAATATTACTTCCTTGAAGGGAGGGTGGAAAGAAGGACTGTGTGGAGAGCATCTTGTGGGTTCAGGAGAAAGGATATGCTTGCCCACGACACAGGCCAGGTATTGGCTGACAGAGTTGCTTGGGGGCACCCTCAGGCCCTGAAGAGCCAGAGCCCAAGACATTGTAGACTCTGGCCTTGCCCTCTGGCTGCTCCCAGGGAGACAGGTGTAGAAACAAGGCCGTGTGCTAGTGTGGGGATGGCAGCCATGTGTGTCTGCCACACACAGGGGACACAGAGGAGGGAGCAGGCAGGGCAGGCCTCACGGAGGAGTTCCTCTGTGAGCTGAATCTTGAGAGTGGGAAGAGCCTCCGGGCCAGGAACCTGTGGGAGCAGTTAGGAAGCCTGGCCTTTGGGGTGTGTGTGCCAGATTGTTCCTCACAGGCCAGAGCATAGTGTGCAGAGGAGGACGGGCTGAAGGAGCAACTCACCACCACGCAGCAAATGTCTGCCCTGTCCTGAGCCAGGCCCTGGAGCTGGGGAGTGGGGTGCAGCCGTGAGGAGGCTCACCCCGTCCCTGCGTTTGTATCTGGCAGGGACACATTGGTGAAACAACCTATCACAGGGTCCGTTATTGGAGTATAGTTACAGTGAGTGCTACAAAAACCCGTAGGCTGTTTCAAGGGGGTGTATTGGAGACACCAGGTCTCCTGTAGGGTTTCGGGAAGGCTTCCTGGAGGAGCGCCTAGAGGCTGAGTGTAAGTGTGACATCAGGATGGAGGACTGGGGTGCATTTCATGTGCTGGAGGGCAGAGGGCAGGGAGTGGAGAGCAGAACGGCGAGGCTGGGCCATGTGTGTGGCGTTGGGTTTTGTTTTTACCCCAAGGGGGTTGTGGGGGGAGCCCACTTAGGGCTCAGGAAGGGGTGGGAAATGATCAGTTTTGAGTTTTGGAAAGATCTGTGTGGCAGTCTGTGTGGAGGAGGGCTTGTGGGAGCCCCGGGCTGATGTGGGGGGACCGGTAAGTGACTTACGTGAGCGGGGAGGTGGCCTGAGTTCTTGGAGGCAGAGGCCGGCTGAGCGTGGAGGTGTGTCGGTGAATTAGCGCAGCAGCTGGGTGATATGGTAGCTGAGTGGGCGGGGCTAAAGGGGAGAGGCGGGTTGGGCTTGTGTGTGTAGACAGAGCCCCCTACCCCTTGCTGAGATCAGGAACGTTGGTGCCCATGGCAGATGGGCAGGACACATGGGCCTGACTCAGGGTTGAATGTCACCTTCTGGTGGGAATTCTGCACACTCATGGTGATGTACCCCTCCTGGTAGACCTTTATTTGAATGTATACTTACATACTTACTTATAAACGATGTGCACGAGCTATTGTGTTGAAAGTCTACGTCCCCTGTAAGTCATAGGCAAATAGTTAAGAGTGAAAACGGGTGAGAAAAAAGTTAAACACAGGGCGCCTGGTGGCTCAGTGGGTTAAGCCTCTGCCTTTGGCTCAGGTCATGGTCTCAGGGTCCTGGGATCGAGTCCCTCATCGGGCTCTCTGCTTGGCAGGGAGCCTGCTTCCCCCTCTTTCTCTCTGCCTACCTCTATCTCTCTCTCTCTGTCAAATAAATAAATAAATAATCTTAAAAAAAAAAAGCTAAACACAAAGGAAAGTTTGTCTTTTCCCCCAAGCCCTACTTTGGGGACTGTAGCTTTAGGCCACGGACAGCCATTAAGGAGCTAGGGTGGGGGTGTCTGGTCAGGTGGGTGTTGGGGAAAGAGCATTCTGCAATCTAGGGGTCCTTGGATGAGGTCTGTGCATGCCAGGGGTCCGTGGGGATGTCCCTACACAGCTCGGTCATCCTGTGCGGCCTGCCGAGTCCGGTGTGGGAGCATGCGGTAACATCCCCCAGAGGAAACTGTGGCGTTGCAAGAGGGCAGGCTCCCTTGGGCTCGGTCTTTGCTGGTCTGCGTGGGCTCATCCTGTTCCATACACAGACAGCCAGGCATACACCCATACAGACCCAGTGTCGCCTGTCCCGTTCAGTCGAGAGGGCCAAGGCCACCCTTGGCCACGAAGAGTGGATCTTTCAGAGCGAGCTTGGCGTAAGTGAGGGATGTAGATTCTGGCCCCGGCACTTCCGCTACCTTCGGTGTGACCCTGGCCAATTCTGAGTCCTCCTGGGCCTCGCATTCCTTTTGTCTGCTGGGTTGATAATAGTACCTTCCTATCAAACTCCGAAGGCTAAAAATGATTCAGAGTGAATGGTTTCTGTCTTTGCAGTTCAAACGCACCTCTGACTTTCCTCTCCCAGGCGCTTCCCGCAAATTGGTCTTGCTACTTGGAGGGTCCGGCTGGGTTCTCGGAGGCTAATTCTGTTCCGGCCTGCCCCATTTAGCCCTTCCTTCGAGCAGAACCCGAGCGGGGATCTCACCTTCCAGAGCGTGCTTTAAAAAACCCTTGTCTCTCCATGGACTGAATTTCAGTCTTTCCCCGAGCGCGGCCGAGCTCCGCAGAGGCCTCTGAGCTGTTTTTACATGTGAGAGGTGAGCAAATCAAAGGTGAGCCCGTTCTGCCTCAGTGAGGCCTTTTGTGTGAAAAGGCCCTTCTGGAGTAAAGCAGTCAGGATGACTGACAACCGCCGGAGCTACCCAGTGACAGACCTGCTCCGTGGGGGGGACGCCAAGAGAAACCGGGGCCGCAGACCAAAGGACGCCCAGCCCCCCAAGTGGAAAAGCCTGATGGAGATAAAACAAGCCCGAGAGTCTGTCTTCAGTTCGGATGTTCCACGGAGCCAGGTGGAAGTGGCCGACCGAGGACGTCAACGGTGACAATTTGTCCCTGCTTTGACTTCTCTGGCTTTATTTCCTTTGAGATCAAAGCCGGGAGACCGGAGTTGCCAGCCCTGGGCTCGGTTTCAGTCCACGTTGGTGTCCCTTGTTTTGTGACCTTGGGGTTTCATGTCTTTGCTTGGGGTGACTTTGTTTCAGACACAAAGTAGGAGGTATGTTGCAGTCTTGTAGTTAGAGGGAGCTCTTAGGAGTGCCTGGAGAGGACTCAGAGAGGACCGGGAAGCACCCTGGAGGGCCAGCCCCGTGTTTTCCGAGGATCCCCAGATCTCAGGAGTCTGGAAGTTTCTGTGTGTTAGCCACACTGCTCCTCGGAGGGGCCGTCCTGAAGGCACTGTAGTTCTGCAGGGAGACAAGGGACAGGCCTGAAGAGTCCCTGCCCCCTACTGCATAATAAATCTGATACTAAAATTAGTGCCAGCCTCCCCAGCCGTAATTCTTGCTGAGGTGATAAAGAAGCATGTGTGGCCGGCTTGTCTTTCAGGATTGGGGGATGAGTGTCCAGGCCTCAGAATCCATTTTTTACGCAGTATCTCCCCCATTTGCCTGCTCCCTCCTCCCCCCGTGTGTTTTGCAGGGGTGGGAAGAGGCGGTGGGTGGCGGGTAGAGGGGAAATATTTGAGCTCCACTTTGGGTTTTGCATAACTTGCTGTCATAGTGGGTAGACGTTCTTGAGAATCCTTCTGAAGGTTTTATAATTGAGTCTTTTACCTCAGCCGCAAGATATTACTCACTTTCCCTAAAGCATTTATTTCATGCTCTGTGGAGGGAGGGAGAGAGCGAGACTTTCTTTTTTTTTTTTTTCCTAGAAAAATATGTGTATGGGAGAGGCTTGCTGTCCAGGGCAGTTGGGTGGCCGACTATTAAAGTCTGAATAATGGAGGCGGCGTCTGGGTCCCTCCGTGGAAGGCAGCCCTTCTGGCGGGGATGATTTTGCTTTTAAAGTAACGCGTTCACCTTTAACTGCTAACTGCTGTGACAGAGTGGTATTTAATTTTAAATTGCCCATGTCCAGAAACCTTCTGCTACTCTTTAAACAATAAAGTGTTTTTCATCTTCCTGCAGCTGCGTTCTCTGTGTGGGGGCTTGCCGTTTCTGAGGGGGAGAAGGAGCTCGTGTGTCCCTCTCCACTCCCCTCCTTTTCCCTTTCAGAGTCATCAGGGTTTCTAGAAAGCTCTGTTCCACTCGATGTGGAGTCCCACCTGTACGCTTTGCAGAGTGAGTGGCTGGGAAGTTTATAAGCAAAGGCCGAGTGGGGTCAGGCAGGAACGTCGGCCCCTGGGGCTGAACTGCTTCCTCTGTGGGTAGAGCCCAGAAGTCAGTTTGTGTCCCTGACCCTTTCAGGGAGCCTGTCTCTGGTTTTGCCTGTGTCTGCCGCCCAGCTTCAGGGGACCGTGATTTGTTTGTGATAATCAGAAACAGATTTTGGCTCCTGGTCCATTATAGATGTGTTTGAGATGGATGCCAAGCCTTAAGCCATGTAAAGAGCATGTGAAAATATATTTAGATAAAAGAAGGAAAGGAAGAAAGGAAAGAAACAGGCTCTTCCAAATACCCCTGAACCCAACCAAAAAAAAAAAAGAAAAATCCCGAAATGACAATATATATAATAGCAACAACAAAAGGCCTCGATCCAGGCCCCAGTAAAGCATAGGAAAAGAGATTTGGCTGGGATGCCTGGGTGGCTTAGTTGGTTCTGCCTTAAGTTCAGGTCATGATCCCGGAGTCCTGGGATTGAGCCCCGAATTGGGCTTCCTGCTCAGCAGGGAGTCTGCCTCTCCCTCTGCCCCTTTCCCTGTTCATGCTCTCTCTCTTTTGTCTCTCAAAATGAAAAAATAAAATCTTTAACAAAAAGAAAATTTTGCTCCAGAGCCAGCAGAATTGGTGAACAATGTGCAAAGGGTAGAGGACGCTTGTGGCCACCTAGAGACGTGGTCTGGGGGGGTGGGGTGTGTGTTCCCAGAGTGGGGGGGCTGCCAGTGCCCCAGGCTCCCAGCAGAGGTGACAGGTTGGTGGGGACGCACTGGGAGCAACCTCCCCCACCCCCGGTTGTGCCCAGCAGGACTCTGTTTCTATTCAGGATACCCTTGAGTTAGGAAATATCGATTGCTCTGTGTTTGTAAACAATCTTTAAAGCTACCCAGTGCCAACCAAAATAGCCAACTTCGGGCGATTAAAGTGTGTTCGGGGAGGATCTCACCAGGGAAGCCCCTTGCTCTGATGTTCTGGATCAGCATGGCCCCAGATTTTATTTTCCTTTTTAATTCTGCAAAGGGGCCCACGGAGGGAGTTGAACCATGTTCCAGGATCAGTGTCTTTTCATCCTTGTCGAATTTTTTTCTCTTTAATGCGAGTGCTCCATTGGGCCCCGCTGGGCCCCGCACCCCCGGTGTGGTTGTCCTGGTGATGCCTGGCCTGGGTCGCTGCTAGGTGGCCCTCACTTTGGTGTCTTTAAGGCTTGCGTCCGTGTGTGCTGGCTCCCCCTGCGTGCCCCACCCCAAGTTTGCAGGCCAGCTGCTGGCCCAGAGCTGCTAGTCCTGTGTCTCTCACTCCAAACAAAAAATAAACCCACTCTCTGTATGTATCTTAGAGGTGGGTGTGTGTGTTCTCTTGACAGGTTTGTTCCCTACAGCTGTGCAGCCGCAGCTGGCTTTGAAATCTGGAAAAAAAAAATTTTTTTTTTTTTTTTTTACTTTAAGTGGCTGGGGGTAAGGCTAGAAGGAGGAGGAGATGGGATGGTTCCATTTGACTGCAGTCACACATCAAACACCCTGACCCTAACTTTTTAAGAAAGTGCTTAATTAGAATATTGTAAAAGACAGTTATTGAGAAGGAAGTTTTTGTTCAGGATTCCTGTTTATCCTGGTTGTGGAGTGGTTGGGGTGTTTTCGGTTGCATGGGGCTTCGCTGTGCCATCTTCTTCCCCTACGGTGTGGCAGGGGGGTGGGGAAGCTGAGCTAAACTCAGGGACATCTGTGCAGGACAGAAGAGGGCTTCAGCTGGCTCTGGCCTCTGCGCTCCTTGCCAGTGTGAGAGCTGCCTTTTTTACCTCGAGGAGGCAAATTGGTGACCTGCCTAGCCGAGGACTGATGTTTCTGGATGTTGCCTTTGCCTTCACCTTTCTAGAAGCCTTGTAGCAGGAAGGGAGGTTTCTGTGCCCAGATTAGCTTCAGTTTCTCAGAACTTTTCTTTTTTGCAACTTTTACAAAATGGTTTGCATCTCTCAGCTGGGGCCTGTCTTTTCAGATAAGGATTCCTCCACTTGGCCGTTGGAGCCGAGCGCAGAGGCCTGCAGACATACTCTGTTCTCAAGGTTAGGGAGCAACAGACACGCAGGGGAGGCGAGTATCAGGGAGAGTTCTTTGGGTTCAAGGAGATGCATTTTCCTCCCTCCGAGGAAGAAAGCCTGGGTTTGGTTTCCTTTGCTTTCTTCTTCCAACTGCTTGGGGTAAATAGATTAGCAAATGGGCTGAAAGTGAAGGAATAAAGTTTGTAATGTGCTCTGTGCGGGGTGTGGGGGGGTGGGGAGGGGGTGCTGGTTTGTGTCTTTACAGTCTCCCCTTGACCCACGTGCTTTCCTTTAATACTTGCAAATCAGAAAGAGAAGAGTGGATCCCACAGGGTTCGGGACAGAGGCCCAGGTGGTGGGGGAGGTGTGTGGAGCTGTTGAGCCCTTAGCCACCTTCAAGGGGAGTCGGCTGTGGAGGACAGGGGCGCACCCCCAGTGGTAGCTGGGAAACTGCTGTGTCCTCAGGGCCTGTTTTGAATTCTGTGGTATAGAGCTGAATGTTTAGAAACAGTTGCAGGAACATCTCCCCAAAGAGATATTCCCGCAAATTTCTGTGTACCCGGAACCCTATTTTCCCAGCAAGCATCATTATATTTTTAGAAATGTTTCCTTTTCTCGTTGCCCTGTCAGTTAGCAAGGCTCTGAGCACGTTCGGCCGTGTCGTTGTGACTTCCTGAACAGGTGTTTGGGTGGGTGAGGGGGACGTGAAAGAAAAAAATACTGCAGGATACTTTTTGTCTCAGGAATCAATACCTTTTCATTCTCCATGGATGCAGTGGGAGTGGGGACCCAATCTGCTTCCCTGATGAGGGCAAGAAGAGGGGTCACCCTGCTCATCGGAGCCAGCTAGCTTCCCTCCCTCCCTCCTTTTTCTTTTCTTTCTTTCTCTCTTTTGACAGATACCTAACTCCTTGTCCCATGTCCAGGATTTTGAGAGAATGATTTCATGTTGGCCAATAGCACTGGTGGCTGTAATTTCACTTGTTTTTTTTGCATTTTCAGGAAACAAATTACCAAAGCTTTTTCTTTAAAGGCTGAGCACAGACTTTTTAAGGGTCTGAGGGAGAAAACTCCGAAGGTGGGTCTTGGCGATTTTTTTGCCCCCCCACCCCCTTTGAAGCTATGTGCCCTTGTGTGTTCCTCGAGGGTCCCTAATAAGAACTGCTGGTCTAAATCAGTGTCTCTGAGAATCATTGACTCACTAATTGCTCATAATCGAGTCCTGGCTTCCCCCTCCTGCTGAGAGCGCTTTTGTTTTCCAAGTTCTGAAGGGGAACTGGACGGATTTCTGGAGTGTTTAAGAGGTACCCCATAAAAGAGCTTGGTGTGCCAGTGTTGCTAGCTGTGCTCTCAGAGGTGACCACACCATTGGTCTACGGGCTCCAGGAACAAGGGGCTGCCCGTGACCTTTCCCAGGGTCGCTTGTCTGAGGGGGGAGTGGATTCCCCAGCTCACTGTGGCCTCAACTTAATTTGTTCCTTTCCTAGGGCAAAATGACCTCGCAGTAAACCTGCTCTTTTTTTTTTTTTTTAAAGTGAACAAACAAAATTAGGAAAGGTGTGTTCTAGTAGAAAGCAGGCAGCTTTGGGAGGAAAAACCAGTAGCCACTCATTAAAATGCCAAGGTAGGGTTAGGCAGATGGGAAGCACAGGGCCCTGCACATTAGAACGAGAGGCCGGGGACAAAGAGAAGGCCCAGAGAGGGCTGGCCTGCAGAGAAACAGTGCAGGGAGTTTTGAAGCAACATTTCTCTTGGCATTGGGAATTAGAAAAAAAAAAAAGCAATCCCATTTGCTCCATATTCATGGTCTCTATGGACTCTGCAAATTAGTGGTCTCAGAAAGCTCTTTTTTATTCCATTTCTTGTCTTTCTTTTATCTTGTCTTTCCTTTTTTCCCCCCCTTGGCTAAACAATGGTATTAAGACCCTTCCTTAGGGCGTCCTGAGGAACCCCAGAGTAGCTCCTTGCAGGGTGAATGTGGGAAGTCAGTGCGGCCCAGGGAAAAGGAAACGCCATGCTTCCTTCCATGAACACCCAGCCCCGGTGGGGTCACCTAAGTGTCTCGGAAGGTAGTGAGTTTGGAACCCCCTCGTGCCTGAGTTTGAGTACCGTATGATTTGTTGACTTTTCATCTCTTCCATAAATCCTTTGTGGCCAGCCCTGGGGGAGTTGTAGCCAGGAAGGAGAGCACATCAGAGGGGGTTTTCAGATGGAAGACCACCAGCGGAGAGGGGTCAGTCCGAATTTGGATCCTGAGTCCTTGCGCCTCAAGTGCTGATTCTCCTGTGACTCAGTTGGCCGAACGCTTCTATTCTGTAGCGGTCGCTTTGCGCCTGGTGTTTGAGATGCTTTGCTTTGGGTGTCCAGATGGCCACTGAGAGCTGGGGCTTCTGTGCATGTAAGAGGTTCACCAGGCTTCTGAGGCCTTTTTGTTCTTACCTGGGACGTTAGTTAGCAGGCCCTCTCTGTGCCTCATTGAAACCGCCCAGTTGGACTCGTGGCCAGCCTTAGTTCCTAGCCCCGCCTTTTTGTGAGTTACAAGCAGTCAAATAGGCTCCCTCCAATGGCCTCGGGGATGCAGGATGTAGGTTTTGGTGGGCTAAGACCTAAACCAGTCCTGTGCTCAGTCCTTTGCTCCTGGTCTGGCCAGAGAGCCCCTGCTTGACAGTGCCTTGTGTCAAAGGACTGGAGGGTCACACCAGGCCATCTTCCTAAAGGGACCCTGTCGTCGAGATGGAGGCGGTCAGACTCCCCTTCTGGAAGCAGCTGGAGGGCTGGTTGTGGGAGAGCAGTTCTAGGGGGGTGTACCACAAGCAGCAGAGTAGCCCGGGGGATTTGGGACATCCTCTTCCTTTATTTCTCCATCCCTTTGTGGTGGGATGTTTGGGAGAAGAGAGGCAGTGTAGTGTGTTGGGTAGGGCCTGTTCTTGAAGACAGTTTTGGGATCGAGTCCCAGCTGTGTGACCCGGCCAGATTACATAACGTCTCTGAGCCACATGTGTAAAATGAGGATATTAAGACTTACTTGGTTGTTGTGGGGACAGGTACACCTTCAGTAGAGCACCTGGTACAATGCCTGACGTTCAGTTGGTGCTTACTTAGTGCCAGTCCAACCGGGCTGGATCCAGCTGTCGTCGGGAAAAGCAGGAGGTTATGCGGGAGTCACACTTAGACTAGTCGGTTCATCCCGCTGACTTGGACTGAGGGGCCACAGCTTGCTGTTGAGGCTTCTGGGCCCTGGAAGGTTAGTTGTTCCGTCCTCTCTTCTCCGCAGAATCTCTCTGCACCCTCACCCCCTCGGGGTCTGCTGAAATGAGGATTCACCTCCCAGTCAATCTGGGACAGTCCCAGCTCCTGGGCTGCCCTCCCTCTTTCCCCTTGCTCCAGCGCCCACCCGAGGGAGGCTAGGGCTCTGCACGCAGATCACAGGTTGCTCTGGGCTGGGGTCTGACTCCGCCTGTTTTAGTGGGGGTGGTGGAGACGGCGGGGGGGTGGTACAAGGGGCAGAGGCCGTGGGAAGATCGTGTGTGTGTGAACATTTCATTACTGTCAGTAATTAGCCCAGGGTTTCTGGACCTTGGCACTGTTGACATTTTGGGCTGGAGAATTTTGTGTTGCTGGGGTTGGGGAGAGAGGAGTGATGGGGTGTGTCATGCATATGGGAAGATGCTTAGTGGCATTGCCTGGCTTCTACCCAGCGGATGCCAGGAGCACTCCTCCCCAGCTGTGACAATTAAAAATGCCTCCTGGGGTGCACGGTAGCCTCTGGGTGAGAGTCATGGGTACAGCCTCGCAGGAGGCTTCTGTACAGGAGCAAGGGGAGGGGCTGGTGTGTGTGCTGAGGTTCTTTTCGGCATGGGTTGGAACCTGGACCATGAAATATTCATGCATTTCAGGAGCTGGAAGGCACCCAGAGAAGTTGCCTGGGTCGGGCCACAGACCCTGACGGTCCTCTCTATGGCCAAGGGAAAGGGCAGGGAGAGGGACATTTCCCTGGGCCAGCCTGTTGTGGCAGCAGCTTCGTCCTGCTCTGGGGCTCTTGGTGCTCCTGTGTTTCCGGCCCCTAGTAGGGAGAGGGGCTACGGGCTCCTGAGTCTGCTCTGCCCTCTCCTCCCCTGCGCACAGGGGTTTGGAGGACCTCAGAAGAACGGGTTCCTCTGTGCGCACAAAATGGAGTTTTATTGGAAATGAATTCATTTGGGGGGGAAAAAAAGTTTCTCTGGCCAGGACTCTGCTGTCCCCTCTCCCCTTTTCTTCCTTCTCCGTCTTCTGTTAAGACGAGCCTGGAAGGTGCTGTCTGGTGAGACTGGTGGGCCAAGGATTTTTCTAGACCCTGATTTAAAGGCAAATTATCTGATGGAAGTTGCGTGTGGTTCCTATGCTTCTAAAAAAGTCAGTTGTGTGCGGGGAAACCCATTACAGCTCCTTTGGTGAGAGGGAAGAGGGCTGGGAAATAGTGATGTTAGTTTCCAATGGTTTGGCTCCCTTGCTGGGGGAGGGTGACCTGTCGGCACAGCGTACTGGGATCTTGTTTTCTAGTTTTGGTAAGTGAGTGAGGGAGAGGCGTGCATCATCTGGTCGGCGGGGAGCTTAGAGCCAGGACCGAGGTATTGCTGCAAGTTGCCAAGCCGTAGATTTGGATCTTAAACTTGGGGGAACCAGATGGCTTTATGGGCTGGAGGTGGGGCCCATGATGTCTCAGTGACTTTTGCTTTCCGTTTATTTAGAACCAAACACACTTGGGCTCCGAGAGGCAGACTAGCCTAGTGGCTGAGAGCACATGTGCAGGGACTAGACTGGCTGGCCAGGGTGAAAGATGGGACGCTGGGCACTTTATGTCATCCCTCTGTGCCTCAGTTTCCTCATCTGCAAAATGGGGTGAGTATCACAGTACCATCTTCAGGGAGGTTGTGAAGAATTAACTGAAGTAAAGGGGCAAACCTAGAGCCTGGTGGGGAGTAAGGAAGTCACTCTTCGTTACATCATTAGTAGTTCTGTTATTCTGGAATGGACAGTTAGCTTTGTTTCCTTGGTTCTGCGACAGTGGTTCTTACACGGCACCCAGTGGAAAAAATCACACGGGCCCTTCTGTGGATGTGTGGAAATCAGGGTCTCAAGGGAGGGACACAGGAATCTGCACTTAACATCTTAGGGGGCACCAAAGTGAGGCTCTACAGAGAACTTGCTGACTCTGGAAGGGTGGCATTTCTCAGACCTTCAAGGATTGAGGCTCCCCCATGTCATCACGGTGTCTTCCTTCATCTCGCATGGTCTGGACACCGGCTGCGGGATCTGGGCCCTGCCGGGTGTGATGGGTGTGGACGGTTACAATCCACCCACTTCTGCCCCTGTGGGGTCCCGCCTGCGACATCCGAGCGCAGGGCCCGCCCCGGCAGCCATGGGCCGGGGGAGGACTGGCCAGCCTGGCCTGCGGCATGTCCCAGGCTCTGGAGAGGCCAGCGTCCCACACCCCACTTTGCTGATGAGAGCGGCGGGCCTGTGTTGCAGGCTGTGTTGTTTCAGTGGGGCGCTGGGATGTGTGTGTGTGCACGCGTGTAAAAGAAAACATCAAAATGTTTGGGGAGTGTTTTAGGAAAATAGCAAGGAGCAGATTGCCAAGACTCGCTTATATGTTTCTTTCTTTCCTTCTTGCTGGGTACATGTGTGATCAGAATCCCGGAGCATTCTGAAATATAGCTTTGGCTTTTCTTACCCCAACTGTTCTTTCTCAGAGTGGAGAGGATACAATTCAGCACCAATAATACTGAGCAATAAATAACCCAGAGAAGATGAATAGCCTTGTGTGGTGGTAAATTAAAGTTGATTTATTGCACATAATATATACAGGTGCTCCTAATGTAATTAAGCAGCGAGCCTTTTAATGCTGCAGAATCTGAAAGAAGACCCAAGAAAATTGGGTCTTAATAAGGCTTATTGAAATAACAGCTAAACATGCTGCTTAGTACCATCACAGGCTGCTGAAGATGGGTTCCCTTTGCTGCTTTTTCTTGTGCGTGGCCATGACACGCCTGACCTGCTATCAGCAGGGCGTGCACTGGAGATGTTTCCCCTGCACTCCCACGGGATTGTGTGGAGCTCTGTGTGCACTCTGGCCTCACCCCTCTTGTGACCAGTGGTCAGGTGATGAGCCAGGGAAAAGACTTTTTGCAAGTGAAGAGCAAGGCTGCTGAGGGGTATGGAGCTCATGATCGTGGCCTCATTAGCATCCTGTTCTAACTGACCGACAAGAGGGGGGGGGTGAATTGACCCACTGACCCTCCTTCCCCGCCCCCGTGGGCTGAGCTTTGTGCTAGAGATGGGGAGACCCTAAACAGAGGCAAAACAGCCCCCTTCCTCGGGCCTGGAGAATGCTGTCATCAAGGCAGAGGCAGGAGAATAGGGGAGGGGATGACGTCATGGGGAAGGTGCATTTGTGGGGAACGATTGGGGGCTGGGAAGACCTTTGGGGGCACCGTGAGTGCAGGCCAGAGAAGTGGGACAGTGGTCCCGTGGAAGGGGGCTGGAGGCTGGTGGGGTCAGGGTTTGGGCGGAAGAGGAGGCTAGATAGTGGTTAGGGGCAAGAGCAGGTAAGATTTTGTGTTTCAAACCAAGATACAGAGCCTGTTCCTGAAGGCAGTTCTGGAATTACGGTTTGAGTGCCAGCGGGACCAAATTCATGTCTTAGAAAGAAAGTTCTTGGCAGCATTGTGGGGATCAGGGGAGACCAGTTAGCTGAGAGGGCAGGGCCTGCACGAGAGCTGGAGCCAGTGAGTATGAAGATGGGGTGAGGGCCAAGATCCCCCATGTGCCCGAGACCTACTGACTGCAGGTGCGTGGGGCGGGAGCACCTGGCAAGGGGAGGAAACGGTGCTGAGCCAGTGCTGCTGCAAGAACTTCCCCTGGGAGCTTGTTAGAACCAGAGATGGGGGGGCCTCCCCTGGGATCTCCAGCTGCTGAGGTCCCTGGTGTCTGGGACCGTAACCAGGGCCCCCGGAGATGCCACCTGGAGAGGCGGCTTCAAGGTTCCCTGGGGATCAAATGGGTTATTCCCCAAGAGTGTTTGGGGCCAGGAAGGATGGAAGAGTTCCTGCAACCTTTCTGTGAATTGCCTTAGGGGCTTCAGGCTTTAGGGAGCTGGAGGAAGGGCCCGTGTACCCCAAAACTCTGAGAAAGGAGCTTCCCTCTCACTGGTGTGCCCCACTTTTAAGAGAACCCGTTACAGAAAAACCTTGAGTTCTGGAACGAGTGAAGTGAAGGAGAGATCATTATTCCTGGTACCAAAGGTTTTGGAATAAGACCCTTTTGAGCCATGAGCTGATCTTTCAAACCAGAACATGAGATTCTGTTTTCTCTGTGGAGGGCCTCTATTGCAAAACTGAAGACGTTCAAGCAGTTTACTGCTTATGTTCAACAAGGTTTAAAAAAAAAAAAGGTCCATCTACGTGGTCAGCGGTCTTGAGTGCCAGTGGCTTTCCTGGGCGCTGCTGGGTGCTCCTGGGTGAATCCGGACTGGTTTTTGATCTGGAGCCTGGGGCGCAGCTGAGGATGGGGAGAGAGAGATCAGGGCCCTTACTGGTGGAGGGACCTTCACGTGACATGTCCCGCTTCTGGGGTGGAGTCTGGAACCACCAAGAGGTACATGCAGAGTTTGAGGCTCCTTGCCCTGAGGGGCTGCTGTGAGTTCCTGGACTGTGAAGCCCTCCCTTCCACCTCTAGCCCTCTCGCCCCCCCCCCCCCACTCCCCTGAGGCCAGGACAGTGCTTGGCTCTACCTTGCCATTATTTGGTTATTTGCAGCATTAGAAAAGGCGTAAATGTCTGACCGTAATTTTTTTCCTGGGTACACCATACATTAGTGAATATATAATAATTAGCGCTTCCATTTGGGATGTTAGATGTCACAGATGGATAGGTGATCCATACTGCCCTCTTTAGAGGATCGGTCAGAGAAACTGTACAAAGTTCCTGTGTCTCTCTCAAGTGTATTTGGTTCTACCTCTGGTTCCATCTGTGTTTCCATCTCTGGTCCTGCCTCTCCCCAGGGGTGTGGGGTGGGGAGCCAGGCCCTACAGATGACCCAGATGAAGGCTTTCCCGGAGGCGGGCTTGTTTATTTTTGACGGGTAGAATGAATCCCAGCCTTGGGAGCATCCGGCTCTGACCAGCACCAAATCGAATATTTGTCTGACCTTTTTATTCCTGTGAGTGGGAAGAGATCGGGTGCTCCCATTATCATAAATCTTGCCTGGCTGTTTGCTCTGATACAGCACTCCAGTTGGGTGCTGTTTGAGCATCTGGCTTGGGGGTTTAAGAACCGGCAGGTGCAGGAGGCGGATGAGGGAGTCGAGGCGTGGCCCCGTCAGAGTGGGCATCGTGGGAGAAGACCAAGTTGAGTCTGTCCTCGGGTGACTTGGTTGGTTCTCCGGGGTGCATCACACAAAGCCCAGCCCCAGGGTGCTCCTCACTGTGGGGCAGTTAACTTGACTGGTAAAGTCTCCAGGCACTGCCAGCTGTAGGCGGGGGGGGGGGGGGGGGGGGGGGGG